>OX596243.1:14431838-14543784 GCA_951394255.1 Polyploca ridens
AAATGAAATTCAAAACCAACCAATAATAAAATCATTAGATTTAAGATGCAATATTGATCACAGAGATTTGATTCCTTAGCCACAAAAAAGTTTTTTCACATTATTGATGTCATTTGGATTCTTGGCTCCTCAGCCAAGATTTCAACTGACATCCATGACATGCGCTTTTCAATGCATAAATGCGGTTTTACGTGCTTTAAAAATAAAGGATTGTTTATCTGTGTTTTTATTTCCTTTGAGTAAATTTTGCTAAGTTCAATATTTAGGGTACTTTCCCTCCAGGGTCGCATATGTTCTAGCCATCCTGTACTATATATTTTACTTTGTGACAAGACCGTTGTTACTTGTGTTTTACTGGTTTTTGCGTGACTGTAAATAGTTATCTATAATAAAGAAAAAATACAAATTAAAAGTGATTCAATTGTTCTTATATTTATCTTTCTTTCCAGCAATATCTAGAAGAAAACTTGACACACCCGTAGAAAAAGTAATTGTAGCCATAAACAATCTAGACCTCAAACAACTGCCGTTGGAAAGCGTAGAAATACTCCAACGAATGGTGCCCACTGAGACCGAACAGAAAGCGTACAAAGAATACACAGCAGAGAAGAAAAACATCAGCTTACTAACAGAAGAAGACAAATTCCTGATGCAACTGACTAAAGTTGAAAGAATATCTGCTAAATTGTCTATAATGAGTTACATGGGCAATTTCTTCGATAACATACATTTGATTACTCCTCAAATACATGCGATCATTTCTGGTTCTTCTTCGGTAAAGTCTTCACAGAAATTGAGGAATGTTCTAGAGATTATTTTGGCGTTTGGTAATTATTTGAATAGCAGTAAAAGAGGGCCGGCTTATGGGTTCAAACTGCAGTCTTTAGACACGCTAATGGATACGAAAGCTACGGATAAGAGGGTGTCGTTGCTGCATTACATCGTGTTCACGATTAGACAGAATTTCCCGGAACTGATGAACTTTGATACAGAGCTCTTGTATATCGATAAGGCGGCTCAAGGTTACTATTATTATTATTAACTTTTTATATATACAAGCTTTTCGCCTACGGTTTCACCCGCGCCCCCCGCTCTTTACCCCCTTATTATTATTTTACAAAACTTTAAAAATAATGTTATAATACGGGTATAATTTTATAATTGAATCGTGTACACAAGGTAAATATCATCAATCCTTCCTACTAAAATTATGAATGCGAAAGTTTGTGAGTATGGATGTATGTTTATTACTCTTTCACGCAGAAACTACTGAACGGATTAGTATGAAATTTGGGTCACAGATAAAATATGTTTTGGATTAACACATAGGACACTTTTTATCCCGGGAAAACATACGATCCCCCAGGAATGCGGGTAATACCGCGCGGGACTGCTAGTCGTAAATATGGCGGAAATGCAAAACCACACCCAGTATACTCGACGGGCCAGTTGGCGCAGTTGCTTAAGTTTCACCTTACGCACCGCAGGTCGTGGGTTCGATTCCAATACAGGACATGCATTTGTGTGCATGAACATGTCTATATGTCTTGAGTCTAGGTGTAATTATTTTTATTAAGTATGTACTTACAAACAAAAAGTAGTATATATGTATTATATCAGTTATCTGGTTTCCATAGTACAAGCTCTGCTTAGTTTGGGATCAGATGACCGTGTGTGAGGAATGTCCCTGGATATTTATTTATTTAATAACCCCCTTATTCATAATCGCTTTTTAACTAAATCAGTGTAATAGTGTGCCCCGTTTCACTCTTTCGATCACCAAGTGTCAGATAAAGTCTTCGGAATGTTAGGTAATCAACGTTTGATAAGTTTATAATGAATAGCTGTTCCGCGCGGTTTCACTCGCGTTCCCGGGATATAAAGTAGCCTGTAATACTCGGGGATAATGTAGCTTCCTATTAGTGAAAGAATTTTTCGAATCCGACTGCTAATTCCAGAGATTAGCCCGTTTAAACAAACAAACAAAAAAACTCTTCCGCTTTATTATAGTATACAGGGTGTATTTCGCATGGTAACGCAAACTTCGCGAAAAGGCTACACCAAATGCCACTAATCAATGGTGAAAGTCATTCACCTCGCTACTGATCGGTTATAGAAATTGTCATTTTCGAGCGCGCAATGTATTGTGAACACCGCGATTTAAACGCGCGATAACGTTGTGCCTACGTAGTATGTCGCTGACTGCAGGCGAATATCGCCATAAGACACCGTTGCTAGTTTTATTTCCATTGCTACTTTTAGTGAAAGTAATGAATTAATAACTTATTTATTTTAAATCTCTTTGGGTTAGGTAAGAATAACGATTATGAACAGTCTAAAGTAAAAAAAACTCAAAGAAAAAATTAAAAAAATTGGGAAAAACCGACGAAAAATTCCAACATGGGGGGTTCCAGAATCATGTCCTGGACCCATGGTATCCGTTTGTGCGGCGATGTCCCTTACACGCTGTATAGTATAACAGGTGGAGATTTCGAGATGGCATATTTTCAAAACCTATGTTGGGTTAGTCATGCTGAACAACTTTTACTATGGGACAAACAATGAATTCTCAAAAAATGATCGAGCAAGGTTGACATTTACTATGAAAAGTAAAATTTATTTTTTGAGAGTTCATATGGCTACGGTAACCGCTTACCATCAGGCGGGCCGTTTGTTTACCGACTTAGTTGCATAAAAAAAAAAAAAAAAAAAGCATGACTAACCCAACATAAGTTTCGAAAATATGCCATCTCGAGGTCTCCACCCGGTATAGATAAGGGTGTTAATGTTGTGTTGTGTTGTGTGTAGTGTCCCTGGAGAACGTGGTGAGCGACGTGTGCGAGCTGGAGCGCGGCATGGAGGGCGTGCGCCGCGAGAGCGAGCACCGCGCCGCCGCCGCCACCGCCGCCTCGCACCACCTGCTGCGCGACTTCCTCAACAACGCCGCCGACAAGCTGCGCCGCCTGCGCGCCGAGACCAAACATGCACAGGTCACACTCACTAACACTCACATATACACACACACGGCTACTCATTCACATACTTACCATACAGAACTGATGTCACACTTGGATGGTCGGTCTAGTACTTTACGTTTTGTCTCAACATTATAAGTTTCTCCATTTAAAGTTTTAAGGCGATGATAGCTCAGTGGTGGTGACGTCGGATACCGAGATGAAGGTCCCGGGTTCCGGGTCCGAGAATTCTATCATTATGAAGCTTCCCAGTTCTAATATTAACAGTCATTTGCGGAATCTTTAGACGAAAATAAGTTAAAATTTAATCATGTATGTGTTACAGGACTCATTCGCAACATGTGTGGAGTACTTTGGCGAGGCTCCGCGCGGATGTGACGCTAATGCTTTCTTCTCGCTGCTCGTCCGGTTCACGAGGGCGTTCAAGGTAACTTATCTACCATATTTTACTATTCCAATCTATTCCTTTTGTAGGTTTGTGTATCAGATATTCAACTTGGCGGGGACTACAGAATACCATTTCGTCAGAACAACACCGCTAGTTCATAGAGCACGTAGTATAAGCTCAAGATTCGAACCTTTTGCGATCGGTTCAGAGGTTTACTCGTGAAGCGTTAACAAAAAAAACAGTTCAACTGAATTACTTTCACATTTATAATTATAGTAGTGAAGTTCATCACATTTTAGCCGCTAATGGTGCCGATTCTGTTGTACACCGAACTAAACTAAACTAAATTAAAATTCACCTTATTTTAATTAAGGATTTTTTAAAAGCTATTCTGTTGTCACATCGAACTAAATTTAAATTTAGAAATGACAGGATTAATTTTGATTTTGACAGCTCTTAAATTGAATTGATGAGTGTTACCAGCACAGAAAAATAATGAACGAATGATATAAATTTTAATGGAAGAATAATTAAAAATAAACATTCAGTTCATAAATATCATAAAAAAATGTATAATTATGGCAAGAAAAGAGTATATATATGTGTTCTTTTCCAATAACGCGTAATAAATATATGTGTTCTTTTCCAATAACGCGTAATAAAGTATGTTGAATATCTTGATTACCTGTGGAATACAGGCATAATAAATATATTTTTAGCCTGGCGAGTTTAGTACCTAGTATAGTAGTTTTTTTACCCTTAAAAGGATAGGCAAGGGTATTCAACCATACAGCCTTTTTATATGATGTTATTTCTTTGAATATTCTGTCTTGTCGATTTCGATCGTATGGTGGTCAAGTTTTAGTTGTTTCTTCTTCTTAGTTTTAAGTTTCGCAACCAAATCCAAATTAAGACTTATTTCTGCCAGTGTCGAGTTATATTATAATTTCCAGTCATAACAATTATCACTTTCACAGTCCTCAGTCAGTCACCGTCCAATAAAGTTATGTTTTACTATAATGGTAGTAATTGTACTAAAACCCTTCATAGACTTTTTGAGACAACTTGAAAAGTCATGATACACATAATTCATTTCATTTCACTTCACTGGTACACATGGATGATCTTTATTGGGTGAAATACCACCGAAAATACACAATAAAACAAAATACACGAATTCATGAAAATAAAAATGAAAACGCAACGTCACTCTACAAGCTCTCGCGAAAAAGTTGTTTACCTTTGCGACGAATCAGCGATAGCCGCAACCACGGAATAGATAAATAAGGTCTGTTCTGTGGCCGCAACCACTAATGCAAAATAAATGCAAAGCAAGTTTTATTTAAGTCCATTTTTTATGATTCGCTTTGTGAATTTGTGATGTCATTGAAATACCGATTTTACAAACTTATCTGACCCGGTGGTCAAAAGAAGAACTAACGACGCCATTTCGAAAGGTCAATCGCCATTGGTCAAAGAGAATACAAACACTACTTTCATTGGTTGTTTGCTCCACCAAATGCGATAACAGCGACTCTCTCACCGGGCCAGATACGCTTCTCGCCCTATAACAGCGATTTTCTCACCGGGCCAGATAAGCTTGTGGCACTATAGTGGTATATCGAAGTACAAAAAAATAAAAATAAAACTTCGATGTTCACGTTTTGTAGTCCCGTTATGTATGTAACACATCCCTATCTTGCTTCGTCCTTTTTCTAATATGTAATTATTTAGAATTATGAATAATCCAGATCAAAATATCCACTTTCCAATACAATTTCTATAGGACTAAATTTAATCCACATCTAATTAGATGACGACTAATTTTAGTTTGACATTTCTAATTTTAGACATAATTTGACGTAAAACGTGACCAACAGAATAGAAAAATTACACACCTAACTAAATTGAGTAACTAAAACGATATTAGTGCTGTCAAACTAAATTTTAGTTTAATCGTACGCCAACTGAATAGGAAACGTCGATTTGACAGGACTTAACTAAATTTAAGTTAGGAATAGTTTAGTTTGTGCCAACAGAATCGGCACCATTGTTTGTCTGTTTGTTTAATTTAAGTTCTTTGTTAAAAATAACAGTTTTAATACAAGCTTTTTTTTGAGTGACTGTACTTTTTGTTGACTGTACTTGCATTGTCATCCAATACACTAATGTATACAAAATATCAAGTGAATTCGACCACTGGAAGTGGGTGAAATTCGACTTGCAAGATTCCACCCGAATAAAAATACATACATACATTGCAAGTTAAATGAAAGCTTGTAAAATGGAACGTTTTTTATTTTCATTGCCCGTAACCTAATATTTAAAATATAACAGCAAGCGGATGCAGAGAACGAACAGCGCCGTAGACTGGAGCAGGCCGCGCAACAAGCCGACCACGTCGACCCCAAACAAGCCAAGCAGATACAGAAGAAACAACAGGTATTGTACACACACAATAACGCTTACTTTCACAAGGGTCTTAAATTGGGCTACTGGTTTTATTAAGATTTCTACTTGACTATCAAAAAAAATTACTTTAGGATTGATAATTTTTGAGTTGTTGATGTTGTTTAGTTTTGGAAAACTATAAAAATGTACTTTTTAAGCTTGTATATATATGTATGTATTAACGTCGAGGTTAGTCAAAATAATTTAATCATAAAGTTTTTTTAAAGGCTAAAAGTTGAATGTCAATTAACTACTAATGAATGCTCAAGTCAAGTTTTGAGTCGAGATTCAACAATCGAATTTGGAACCTGCACCAATTTAGAGGTTTATTTTTGATTAATACGATATATTCTAGATACTTGATCTATTTTTATCTCGTTCTATAATTCAGGTCTACGTTTAATGCCTTTGAGGATGTGAATAGGTCGGTGATAGATACAGGTTGGTTAACTAAAGCTGGCACGTTCACAGAACTCGCACATAATGCAATTTTACGATACAGTATATTTTATTACATTATTGCTCCTAATTAGTTAGTGATTTCTAATATAAGAATGCAAAAAACGACCACTCCATATTTATGAGCAGTAAAAGCAAAACAATAACTGTCTCCTTCATACTCGTAAGATTGACCGTGCGCGAGAGAGACGGATAGACTTTTCATGATGCGCATGCAGTGCGACGTCACGCCGCGCGCTTATTCAAAGACACTACACAAGCGTAACGTGTAAATGTGTTGAATGTGCCAGCTTTAGTTAACCAACCTGTACATTGGCAATCGCTCGTATGGCTCGTATATCAAATCCAAATCCTTCTCGAAGTAATTTTCAAAACTTAACAACATTTATAACTTTCTCAAAATACTGCTGTATATTACAAATAAAATCAAAGCTGCATATTGAAAAGAAAAAAAATAAGATGAAACGCTTAAATATCGCTCAATGTATAACGCTTCGATGGTGAATGGTTTCGTGCAGTTATTTTCATGTAGTGTTTTTTTTTTGGCTGCATTTCTTTCTATTTATAATCTGTAGGCAGTGGCTCGATACTGATCTGCGACTTTGAACTTACGATTTCTACTAATGTTTTAAGTTTTGATGTTTTTTTAAGTTTTAGTTTATCACCTTACAACTTCTTAAGGAAACCGCAAACTGTAATCTGTATATTATCATTTTAACTTGAAACTGTTTCTGTTAGCAACATCAGACAATATTTTTTGTGGTAATCACGTTTAAGGTGATAAATTAAGTGATCAAATTAATATTTGTATTACACTCATACATATAAATTTCTTTAAAGCTATATTATTTTGCTGTTCAATTTTGTATTCTATATGAAGTGAGTGAAGTACAAATTAACTATTTACTATGCATTTTAATTTTTATTCCATTTCGATAGTTGTCGAGGTAACGGTTAGATACCATCGTTTTCATTGTTTTCATGAAACACATTATGAAATGGTGGCGGTATTGTTTATCGTTCTGATGAATATGGCAACACTTTAAATATGCTCCATATTTAAATATATTTTTTTTACTTTATAAACGCTTTTGCAAATAGCTGCTTTAAAAATACATAACACTGATGTAGACACCTTTCTAACCTATTATCAGTGTTGCCACATCCATCACAACCGAACCATAAAGCAAAGTAATGTAGCAGGTGATGGTAACACCGTATAAATTCAATTCTCACAGAGGTTTAACTACGCGGTGGTGAGTGCTGGGCTATTGCAGCAACACTTGACACAATTGAGGCACAATTTAGAGCCGGTATAGAAGCGGCCTAAACGACTAGGAGTAAGTCGTTGATAGTATTACAAAAAAAAAACGGGGTCTAGTTACAATGCGTGTGTGTGTTTGTTTTTACTAACATGAATGGGGTTAGGTAGTGATTGATTGGTGTGGTGATAATTTGGGAATGGAGGATTTTTATATTTTTGTGGTGGTAAATAACATTCTTATCTTTCATTATATCATTTAAACTGGATAAATGTTATCATGATATAGTTAGTGGTACAAACTGTCATAAAATTTATCTAATATTTATTTGATCATTGTTTGTTCACAGCTATTTGTTATGTTTAGCAAAATATGGCTAAACTTCTGATATAACTGGATAACTGTTAACTAGTAAATAATGGCGGTTTTATGGATTTTCTATAGAGATAACTGTACTTATAGGCAACGGTTAACCGAACCTGGGGGTCTACTAAGTCTACTCCGAAAATTTAAATATAAAAATATGTTCTTCGTTTTGACAATATTACCTCATAATTGCAGTATAACTGTGGAGACGAAATTTTGTTCCATTTCATTTGTTAATATTTCAAAACAAAAACGGACTTTTGTGTTTCATGTTTCACAGTAGACCCCTGATTAGTAAATAAACATATCTTCCACATCAATTAATCACTATTGGGATTTTTAAGTGACTAATACAGGATACGAGTGAACCTAAATCAGAAGCATGATCTGGACACCGAACGGATTTTTTTATTGAACACGTTTACAAAGCTACACAATAACCTGACACGCCTTTCGAGCATGAATTACACAGTCACCGGCCATAGTAATAGTTATCTATAATTTAATATACAATATGAATAGGGATGATTCATAGGTAAAAAAAAAATTCTAATTAGTCCGTCAGTTTATCATAAAATATTGGACACGTATTTTTTGCTTTACCAAATCATTAATAATTGCCAAAGATAAAGCGAGTCAAAGTTCGGGAGTGGGGGCTCGAGTCGTCACTTTAGAGTACAGTAGTACCCAACTAATATGGCTTACCGATGTACCTGCGCAGAAGATACATTTTCAAAGCGCGCGAAACGCTATTGGTCGGCAGCTGCTGCCATGTTAGCGCGCGCCGTGCGGAAGGGCGTGACTTGTGAGTGAGACGGAACCAACAGCTGCAGTGTATTATGAACCTAATAGTAGTGACCTAAGGTTGATTGTGAGTTTGAAGCATTCTTTAGTTAATTGGGGCCATACTTTCTTTTCTGTGCGAACGAAGATTCACGACGCGCCATATTAGTTGGGTAATACTGTAAAACATGTACGTGACGTCACGCGAAACTTCAACACACAATAAAAAATACGTGTCGTAATATTTTATGATAATGTAAAAGACGGACTAAATAGTTTTTTTAGTCATCTAGCGCATTCCGTAAGAATTTAATAGTTATTAGAAAATATAGCTGACAGAGTGAGTGGTATAATTTATAGAATAAAATAATTAGCTTAGCGGTTTTAATCGCTATTGCCTATTTTACCGCCTTTCATTCTTTCATTCCTATGTTATACATATAAGGAACCTGTATGCAAAATCCCAAGTTCTTAGACCTTGGGGTTGATTGATTCGCCAGTCAGTTAGGCACTGGTAGGGTCGCCATGCAACGTGAGCAGTTGGGGTTAACTGAATAGCGCTCTGACTGTCCCTACAATCATTTAATGGCTCCAATCTCACACACACCTTCATTATATTATTAGCACTAACTACTTATCCACTACACTGCTTTTATATAAATAGATAGGAAGTAGATTGTGTGATTTACCCATGAGTCAACTATGAGAAGTGATTGAGCTGTGTCATGCCAAATGGCAGCATACATGATGGTAGGTACTTTTTAGTACATTCTGCCTGGCTGCTCAAAGCTCAAGGTGGAAATCGCGAACCACCAACCGGGGAGTTGGCGGTTGCACTTAAAATTTAGTTGCCTTTTAGGCTTTGTAAAGGTCGGCAACGCGTTGGCAATTCTCCAAGTATTACTAGGATAATCAGGTGCACGCTTGTAAGCAAATGTGACATAAAACACATGAGCAAAGAAGCGTAGAAAGAGTATTTTCGGAAAATTATCTGTCCATAAGAAGTTAACGTAATGAAAACTGTAATACCTATACCAATTCTGTTTTATAGTCATCAGGGCAGACTGGTCACAAAAATGTTAACCACTGTCACTAACAGTGTCAGCTTAAACGGAAATTAATTCTAAGTATGGTAACAAACGAGTTTAGTTCAGGACAGTACATTTACATTCGTTTCTGATATAGCTTTTCGTATTAATAAATATTACTTTCGCTACGTTATAATTTGTTTCCCTTTGGTACATAGCTTTTCTTCTCCTAATTTAAGCAATCAAACATATTTTGGTGTTGTTTTTTCATATTCACTAAATAAATATTTAATGCTGTGTTTATATATAGTAGGTATGTAATATATTATACTATAGGTATATCTAATGTATTAAACTTCTTCCAAACGCTGCACTTGCATGGATGTAACAGGGAATGTCTATATTACTTATAAATCATGTAACGCTTTGTTTGTATCACAATTTATTAGATTTGCTTAGTAAACACAATGGTGGAATGGTTTGTCGTATTTTTGTTTAAAAGTTTGACAATTCATTTGAGTTTTGCTAGATAATTTTAGAATCATACATCATGGTAATTAGAATTTGAGGCAAATACTTAATTGGAATTATCTTTGCACTTGGTTTATAAATTTTATATTAATAATTTAAAAACATGCTACAACTATAATTTTCATCTCATCTGCATTGTATGAATTAAGTAATTTTATAACTTTTTCACGAGTTCCATATATTAGTCTTATCATTGTCAAACACATTCAATGCATGTTTAATCGTTGCCTTTACTTAAAAAATCTCGTGTGTATTTAGATCAAATATTTATTTATATTATATAAATTTTATACGGAATTGTTATTGTATTAAGTCTTTAAACTGACAGGGTAAAACTACTTTTATTTCGTGAAAATCTGCGGTTTCTACTAATATTGAGTAACTCATTCGCACTGTCATGGTGTAATGGATATAATTTAAAATTTGTAAGAGAGGTAGGGCAAACGGGTTTAATTTCCCGTTCAAAATTCGGAGCAGCCCAACTGGGGAAGTACCTCCACCTTACAGAAGATCGCAGCCAAATAACATCATTTTAATGTGTTGTTGTGTTCCTGCGGTGAGTAAGGTCGCCAGAGCTCCATGAGGAGGCGCTGTGCTGGCAGTGTGTGGGGACCAGCGGTGTAGAACGGCCGTAGGACTGTGCAGGCGTGGCATGTTGTTGCGGCGGTCAGGGAGACCCGGTGAAACGGCTGCCCGCTGGCCGCCCGCAGGTTGTAGGGGTCCCGAACCCAGGGAGCACCTAATCTCCGCCCTGGGAGGCTGGCCCGCCGCCTGCGCAAAATCCCTGGTGCAGTTGGTCGTGCCGGAGGAGGATACCGGAGTGGACTCGGCCGACTGTGTCAGGGGGGGACCGGGGGCCCTTCCGGCTGCCGCACCAGCAAACCACATCACCTGTACAGCACTCCGGTGAAATGACACTGCGCCTTGTCCCTTCCTCTGCCCGCACAGCGACTTCTCTCAAACCTCTCTTCATCTCTTAAAATGGCCAAGAAAAATAAAAGGAAAAGAAGTTTGTCAGCGGCTACCCCGTCCACATTTTCTGTGGACTTCTGCAACATAAGGGGAATTCACTCTAACCTCAGTGCAGTCCACCAACACCTTGAGACTGCACAGCCGACCCTGTTATTCCTTACTGAGACGCAAATATCCTCCCCTGATGATACATCATATCTACACTACCCCGGGTACAAGTTGGAGCACAACTTTATGCGCCGTGCCGGGGTATGTATGTACGTCAGGGAGGATATTTGTTGTCGACGTCTTCATGGCCTTGAAGACCGGGACCTGTCAGTTTTGTGGGCGCGCGTAGACCACGGCGGTCACACCCGAATTTACGCGTGCCTTTACAGGTCCCACAGCGGTGACGTGGACACGATTCGGTTATTTGAGCACCTGCAATTGGCGACTGGCATTGTACTTGAGCAGTATCCTTCTGCGGAGTTGGTGGTTCTAGGAGACTTTAACGCTCACCACGTTGAGTGGCTTGGTTCTCGGATCACCGACTTCGCGGGGAAGACTGCTCACGACTTTGCCCTGGCCTATGGCTTCTCACAACTGGTCCTTTCTCCTACGAGAATCCCAGATATTGAGAGCCATACTAGCTCCTTACTGGACCTTCTGCTGACTACGCGACCGGACAGCTATGCAGTGACAGTGGATGCGCCACTCGGCTCATCGGACCACTGTCTCGTCCGGACGCAGGTGCCTTGTGCGCGGCCCGTTTCGCTCCGGTCACCCGGGCGACGTCGCGTGTGGCACTATAAGTCAGCAGACTGGGATGGATTGCGTGAATTCTACGCATCGTACCCGTGGAGGCAGCTTTGCTTCGCATCAGATGATCCTGACACCTGTGCAGTTGCCGTCGCTGAGGCGATACTGGCGGGTATGGAATGTTATATCCCAAACCCGTTAGTGGCTGCAGGGGTGAAGAAACGACCGTGGTTTAATCGGCCCTGCAAAGAAGCTAGGCAAAATAAGCAGACTTTGTATGAGGCTTGGACCACGGCCCGTACTAATCAGGACCCTAACATCTTTGATGCGAAACGCAAATTTAACGCTGTCTCGAGATCCAGTAAGCGAATGATTGCCAGGGCTAAGTTCGATTTCGTCGGCAGAATTGGTGAGAGGCTAACTAGCCTTCCCTCCGGGAGTCGCGCTTTTTGGTCTCTTGCCAAAGCTGCTGAAGGGAACTTTTGCCAGTCGTCCTTGCCACCACTCCGTAAGCCGGACGGAAACTTGGCCCATAGTGCTAAGGAGAAAGCTGATGTTTTAGGCTCTCTCTTTGCCTCGAACTCGACTTTGGATGATGGGGGCGCTACACCGCCTACCATCCCGCAGTGTGCCAGCTCCATGCCAGAGATAAGCATTACCCAACGGGAGGTCCGGCGGGAATTGCTTTCTCTGGACATCCATAAGTCGAGTGGGCCAGACGGCATACCGGCAGTGGTGCTGAAGCGGTGTGCTCCTGAATTGTGTCCAGTATTGACGCGTCTTTTCGCACTTTCCTACACCAAAAAGGAAGTCCCGTCTTCGTGGAAAACTGCCCACGTGCATCCAGTACCCAAAAAGGGTGACAGATCAGACCCGGCGAATTACAGGCCTATCGCCATCACCTCCCTTCTCTCCAAAGTCATGGAGCGTGTGATCAACACGCAGCTTTTGAGATACCTGGAGGATCACGAGTTGTTGAGCGACCGACAATATGGCTTCCGCCACAGTCGCTCAGCTGGTGACCTCCTTGTGTATCTCACGCACCGTTGGTCACTCGCCATCGAGAGTCAAGGTGAGGCATTGGCAGTAAGCCTAGATGTGGCGAAGGCGTTCGATCGGGTCTGGCACAGGGGTCTTCTCACGAAGTTACCAGCATACGGGCTTCCCGAGGGATTATGCAAATGGGTTGCCAGCTTTCTGTCCAGCAGATGCATAAGAGCCGTCGTCGACGGTAGCTGCTCCAATAGCATGGACATAAATGCCGGCGTCCCGCAAGGCTCTGTGCTGTCCCCAACACTATTTCTTCTGCATATCAATGATATGCTGTCTATTGACGGCATTCATTGCTATGCGGACGACAGTACAGGGGACGCTCAATACGCGGGCCGTGCAAATATCCCTCGTTCCGAGGTGGAGGAAAGCCGCGAACGGCTGGTGTCTGAAATCGAGAGTACACTAACTAGTGTCTCCGATTGGGGTCGACTAAACCTAGTCCATTTCAACCCCACCAAGACTCAAGCCTGCGCGTTCACCGCTAAGAAAACCCCATGGTCTGTGGCTCCACAATTCCAGAACACTTCCTTGAACATCAGTCAAAGCATCGGGATCCTTGGCGTCGACATTTCTAGCGACGTTTTGTTCCGAAGTCACTTGGAAGACAAGGTTAAGCTGGCATCCAAAAAGCTTGGAGTGCTCAACAGAGCGAGGCAGTACTTCACATCGGGGCAAAGGCTGCAACTTTATAAGTCGCAAGTCCGGCCTCATATGGAGTACTGTTGTCATCTGTGGGCGGGGGCACCTGGATACCAGCTTGGGCCTTTAGACTCGGTTCAGCGACGTGCCGCTAGAATTGTCGACGATCCCGAGCTCACAAACGGTTTAGAGCCCCTCAGTCTGAGGAGAGACTTTGCCTCTTTATGTGTGTTCTACCGCTTGTACAACGGGGAGTGTTCCAAGGAATTGTTCGACTTGATGCCCACGGCCACCTTCTACCATCGCAACTCTCGCCATCGACGGGGAATCCATCCTCACACATTGAAACCAGAATTGTTTCGAACTGTGCGGGCTCAAAGGAGTTTTCTTCCGCGGACGCTCAGATTGTGGAATGAGCTCCCCGCCGTGGTTTTCCCAAAGGAGTACAGCATGGGGTTCTTCAAGAAGGGTGTGAAGAGGTTTCTTCAGGGTCGGCAACGCGCGAGTGATACCCCTGGTGTTGCAAGCGTCCATAGGCTACGGTAACCGCTTACCATCAGGCGGGCCGTATGCTTGTTTGCCACCTTAGTGGTATAAAAAAAAAAAAAAAAAAAAAAAAAAAAAAAATTGGCACAGACAGATACATCACACCCTGGCATGAAATATAGTGTACATTTTATCCCGAAGAAAACATTTCATTCCTCGGGAACGCGGGTAAATACTTCCAGCCCTGCAAGTTTAACGATTTAATACTATAATTATTTCCTCTGTAAGAGTAACTGCTATAAAATCCAGTTTCAATTTATCGCAGTATTAATTACTGTGTTATAATATTACTATTCTTATTTGCAGGAAGCTGTAATCAACGAGCTAAAAACGAAGTCGCAGGCCGTCGGCGAAAAGAAACTCCTTCACCAAGACGAGGTATACAATGGCGCTTTAGAGGACATACTGCACGGCCTTCGTAGTGAGCCGTACAGGCGAGCCGACGCCGTGCGCCGCTCGCACAGACGCCGCATCAACTCACACAGGCTCTCTAAAGGTCTCGAGGAACTGGACGTATGATACGAACTGGACTCCAGTGACCAACTGGACTCACCCGTACAGAACGCCGTCAATTCCATCAACGCACGATGCGCCGATAAATACGAACCCCTAATTGCAAACATTAAAAAAAATAAACGCAGAAAAGACCTCGAAATGGTGCACAAAAAACAATCCATCACTATCTACAATATTGAAGATAATGTTGAATTCCCAACGAACTCGGGGGATTCTTACGCGTATGGCAACACAGTGCGGAAGCCAAAGATATCGCCGTCCTCGTACAGAGTCGCGCCGGCCGACTGTGAGGTGGAGGAGCGCTGCGAGCTCATCAAGTCTACGTACGATGTTATATCGAAGTATACGCGAGCTATGTTCGAAAAACAAAACGAAACCGTCGTATGAACGATGTGCCTACATTTTATATAAAACTTTTCTGCGTGTATTGCACTTTATAAGTAGTGGTTCAAAATAAAAATAAGATTATATATATACAATTTTCTACTGTTTTAACCGGCCTAAAGGCTCCCAAAACTAATGTTGCCATGAACAAATTCCAATTTATTCTAAAAGGTGCGATATACGTATAAAATTCTTTGATACGCCTACAATTCATTCCATGCCAAGCGCAACAGCAAACAGTATTTTGCTACGAACAATTTTACATGTTTTTATTTCGTATACAAAAAAGCTTAGCTTTTAGTAATCGTTTAATTTCAGCGCCCATTGACTACACATGTCTCGTTCTAGCACTAAATATTAGAAAGAGGTCGCATGTGACTAGTTATGGGTAGTAATTAGTCCCGCTAGATTATGAAAGGCCTTTAAATATTAACGCACAGTTTGCCACAAATTTTCAATGATCCGATTTATTCGAATATTTTATATAATGATACATTTAGTAACAGTGTCCTTATTATAATATTTATATAAACACATGTATACACTATTGTACCAATAAACGAGTTTTTATTATAGTATAAAATGTACGCATTTAATATATTTAAAGTTTTTGTACGTACCCTTAATGTGATAGTTCAAATTAATTATGCATTTTGTTTGTGAGGGAAGAATGGCAAGGCGGTAAATAAGTGAAGCTAGAAATCTGTTATTGGTATACCGCTTCGTTATGTATAAAGTTTTTGTCGCTAAAGTCAAGCTCATAATGTATTATTTTACATTTAATCAGAAGTATACATTTTAATTACAATGTTATCCATAAATTTAATTATATTCATAACATGACACGATAGTTTGTAATTATTTATAGGATTCAATTCCATTTAGTTTAAGTTTAACTTCTATAAATCTCGCACTTCTTTGTATGGACTTCAAAGACAGTTAATTATATTTAAATTAAATTGTTTTAATGGATTAAAAGAGATCTGATTAAAGCCTCGCTCGAATGCTTTTGTCTAATTTTATTTAATTGTAAATACTCTTAATTTTGCCCGCGCATTGTAATAGTACCGGTTTCAGAACGATACACATAGTTTATAGTGTAAATAATGTTTATTTTTTTAAATATAATTAATATCTTATCTATCTACTCAAGATACTTGAGCATTTAGGCATGCAATACAAAGTTATATGTGTGGGGTATATATTAAATATTTTTTTCTGTAAGCGGTACTGTTACAGTTTTTACTATATTTTCCAGTAAATAATTTAAAATAATTTTTTCGCTAAGTAATAATTTAATATATTGAATGCTTACGCACTTTGAATATAAAATCGAGTACACACTAATAAGAAAAGCACAACCTGTTCAAGAAATGTGCAATTAAATTATTAAAAGAACCAAAAAACCCGACTGCGTAAAACAAAAATTAAAATTAATTTTTGTTTTACACAGTCGGGTTTTTTGGTTCTTTTAATAATTTAATTTATTTCAGACTTTTTATTTTTATACAGAATGAGTTGTATGTATTAGTAAGTAAATGAGCGGTACGGTAAAGTAACGCTAACAACCATCGCAACTCTGTCAGATACGGTAACCGCTCAGTACCTACTGTCCTTACACGTGTTTTTTTGCAGTTTACTTCAAAATGGTAGCATAAAAGTATTATAATATATACATATATGGAAAGGGATGTTTACAAGCTTTCATTTGATACCCATATTGTTATAATGACGACATTTTTGTTTTTAAAACCCCCCTCTTTTTTATTCGTAGACGCCATATAAAAATAATATACCCTATGACACTCCCACAGTTAGACGAATTTAACGACACCTCATATGTTTAAATCCATCAAGCCGTTTAGGCATACACTCGAAAAACATAACCCTCCTTCCGGGTCAGTCGGGTAAAAAGGCTGTATATTTTACATTTTAATGTATTGAAATTGTTTGTGTGTACTCGGTATTACGTTGAGTAAATAAGGGTGCTTATCCGCACAATGCTTGTTGATTTTAATAAAATTTTTCATTTATGTAATATTCTGTAGTCTGGATAGTTTGACTAGAAAAGTTTAAGGTTAGAAAAATATTGTTTTTATTTAAATTATTACAGGGTTATGTATTCGCAAGCGTGCTGATTAATTGATAATTTATACCACCTTGTGTATAATTACTATAATTAATGATATTAAATTTTGTCAAGTTATGCGTTTCAAATATTATTATACTCTTCCGATTACAGATAAAAATAATGATTGAATGTTCCCACCTTATACTCCCACCTCAGTAAAAGCAGAGCTAACATGATTTATGGTAATTTTCTAGGGTAATCGATTGTGGTGCCACAAATATAACCCTTCAAATGTATTTAAAACAATCTACATAAGTATTTGGAATCATTTTCAGTATTTTAGCTCTTTAACGCTTGTTACATTCTAAGCACATGGTATCGGTAGGACATCCAAATCACATACTCGGCTGCTTTTTGAATCTTCATTATTTGTGTCTATATTCGGAAGCAAGTGATTTTAAGTTTAGTAAAAGTTTATAGTAAAATGTTTACATTGTATAGTTACTTTTATGCGAGGTATACACGAGGGTTTAATTCCTTTAAAAATAGATTTCGTTTGTATCGCATGTACGCTAGCATTAGAACAGTATTCAGTGATGCAATAAACAACATACATTTACTTGGATAAAATGGTTTTATTTCAACATTCGTATAAAATAAGTACAAACACACAATAATGTGATATATCAATCACAACCTTTTCATAAAAGAAGAACAATAAAATTTTATTAATATATTCACCTTTTGAAAAAATCTGTTTATTTTACATGAATCTATAATACATAATTATAAACATGGCTTGCAACCTTATACATAATTATTATGTTGCTGAAATGTATCCCCCATTTCAGCAAGGTATGTTATTGTTAGGGTATTTTTGTTTAAGATGCCGTATGCTAAATTTTGCCGATTTCGCCGATTTTCGTGATTTTACAGAAGTGATTTTACGGTTAAAATATTGTATTTCTATGAGTTTTAATGCACAACATGAAAAATCATTACAATTTTTAGCTAATAAACAAGCTACTTTTTTAATTTTGATTAATCGACCTCAAACAGGTGGCTGTTTTTGATTTTTTGCTAGAAGAGGTTTAGAATATCACATATTTACGTACGAATCTGATTTCGTCACTGACTCACTGATGATCATCAAAACTCATAGGGTACTTCCTGAAGTCCTAGAAAGCTGAAATTTGGTATGTAAGCTTGTATTAGTACACAAACTACAAAAAAATTATAAAACTTGGAAATTTCAATAAAAAAAAAAAACATAACCAACTTACAAAAAGAAGTGAAATCCCACCAAAAACATTTGTACTTATGTAAAATGTTGCCGCCAAGACATATGGCTCGTACTGTCAAAAAGTTATCAGATCTCATGCAGAGCCAAGCTTATAACTCCACATGCACTTACTCTACAAGCCCTAACTTCACAAACTCTACACACCGTACTCAAAATATGTGGCTTGGCCGTTTCACTACTACAAGAACTATTGAATAACAAAAAAGTTATGAACAGTGGATAAATTTTTCACCTTACTCCCATGTGACGGTAGCGAAGAGCCAAGCCACATATTTTGACTAAGGTGTAGAGTTTGTGAAGTTAGGGCTTGTAGAGTAAGTGCATGTGGAGTTATAAGCTTGGCTCTACATGAGATCTGATAACTTTTTGACAGTACGAGCCATATGTCTTGGCGGCAACATTTTACATAAAAATGTTTTTGGTGGGATCGTTTTGACGTCTAACGGTATGAAAAAAAATACAGTTTATTGTTATGAAAGTCATCTATAAAATAAACGGAGCACTTTTTACCACTTTAATATAATTAGTGAGAAGGTTATCGCAGATTCCCTGTAATTTTGAGAAAGATAGGTTTAAACTAATATAGATAACTAACATAAAGTGAAATATTTTGTTTTTGGAACCACTTTGCAGTCCATAGAATATTAATGAATAGATTAAGAATTGTACTAGAATATTTTATCTACTTATTTTTGGCATATTATATCAAAATTGGGATTTTTAAGGCGATGATAGCTCAGTGGTAGTGACGTCGGATACCGAGACGAAGGTCCCGGGTTCGAATCCTACAATGAGCTTAAGCTTTCGGTGAAGGAAAACATCGTGAGGAAACCAAAGCACGGTGGTAGGGTACTTTGTAGTACCCGCCTGGCTGGCTACCACCCTTTAGTTGAAAATCTGTCGCCAAGCACCTTTCGGTGTGTTCCGACAGCTGCACTTGAGAGCCAGTCCCTTCTAGGCTTTGTGTGCTTACCACCTTCGGCCGCATCATCACTTACCATGGTGAGATTGCAGTCAAACACAGGCCTATAAACAGTAAAAAAAAAAAAAAAAAAACTTTGTTTTTGACTGGTTCGATTTTGGACAAAAATCTGGTTAAATATAATACTCGGTAAAAAGTGCTCCGTTTATTTTATAGATGACTATGAAAGTCATCTATAAAATAAACGGAGCACTTTTTACCACTTTAATATAATAATTTTGAGTAAAGAAATATTTAACTTAGACAATTTTTAGAGAAAATGGGCAAAGAATTGCTTTTGATTTCGGCTACTTAGAACTCTCGTTCATTATAATTATAACAACATAAATAAACTTCAGACAAATCAAACAATCCATTTCCTGAAAAAATAATTTAAAAAGTTCAATAGTTTGGCAATAGAAAATCTTTTAAAACAACCAAAATCTCGCAATAAATAAAATAATAAAAATGAAAAGGTAGCTCATTCATTAGATCATAATTAAAATGATATTTTAGGTTGTGAATTAAAACTTGTAGAAATACAGTATTTCAACTGTAAAATCACGATTGTTAAATCATGTAAATCAGCGAAATCAGCAAAATTTGGCATACGGCCTCTTAAAGCTGGAAAACTTGCATTGGTCATCATACTTATAAGCAACTTTTACTACCTATGTGGTGACAAACTTTTTACAGCCATGCCCAGAGTTTATTAGCCGATCAAACTATCTCCATTTTGTTAAGGCTGCATATAAAGCAAAATAACAATCGTAGAATTGAAATTTAACCAAGTAAATAGTATTTAAATGAAAAAATATTTTTATATGGGTATTTTCATTATATATGCGAGGGTTCTCTCTGAGCAAAAACATAATGGAATGAAATTTCCTCGATAGAAAAAAATCACAAAGCTGCCTCTAATAATAATGAATTTTCGGTTTTATTCGTTCATGGTGTATCTAATTAAGACAAAAATTCGATAAATAATATCACTAACATATGACCTAGGGCTGCTACTAACGATTTTTTAAAATATTCTATACTTTACGAGTTATTTAGATAAAAAGCGCTTAGTTCATTTTTGTTACGTGGAACACGCTATCTCCATCTCATCTGCACGCGAAGATTAGACATAAGTTTGTTTCATCTGACATTGCCATATTTTTCTGGCTTGGTAAGCACTCTTAATTGAATAGCTATAGAGTAATTTGACTACTGCACAAGTTTGTCATATCAAATGAATATGTCAGGGAATTTAAATCATCTTCAACAACTCAACTATGCAAATTTCTCATCCACAACACTGGTAATCTTCTCAACAATAGTCTGCACTTCAGCCATGGCTCCAACTCCAGTGTCCCCACACATCAGCTGCTTCTTTATCGGCGGTATCTCTATGTGACCCCATTCCTTCAATGTTGTGATCTGTTTAGCTGTGATGGGATGCTCCCACATTTTTGTGTTCATCGCTGGACAGAATAGCAAGGGTTTTGTTAGGTCCCACGCTCTGATTGTGCATGTGAGAAGGTTATCGCAGATTCCCTGTAATTTTGAGAAAGATAGGTTTAAACTAATATAGATAACTAACATAAAGTGAAATATTTTGTTTTTTTTGGAACCACTTTGCAGTCCATAGAATATTAATGAATAGATTAAGAATTGTACTAGAATATTTTATCTACTTATTTTTGGCATATTATATCAAATAACTTTGTTTTTGACTGGTTTGATTTTTGACAAAAATCTGGTTAAATATAATACTCGGAAGGACTCGGAAGAGTGGAAGGACGAAAGGATGTCTAAAGTTTGCTATGCAGTGGAATATTAGAGTTAGCTAGTAAAATCTAGCTAATACAGATTTCAAAGTTTCAAATTTAATTATAAATGATACTTACAAATCCTACCTTTACATAAATAAACACCTTTTTCTGTGAAATAAGTGTTGTTCTGAAACCTGAGCATTGAGAATTTTATAAATTTACAATAACAATTCACAACTTGAGAAGGGCTCTTCTTGCTTCTCAACATAAAAACAGTAGTGTCATATTGCATGTTACATGGAAACTGATGTCTGATTTTGAAAACCTATATTACAGACAAGAACAGGCAGAAATCATTGTCTTCAATCTGTATTACAGACAGAAGATAGCAAAATGAATATCCTAATTACATATTACAATAAAATCAGGAACAAAAAGTTTATAGTCTATTTCATTCACCTGTGCCATTTTAGCTAAAGTATTAGCATCCAAAGGTGCTATGACCATGACATCAGCCCACTTTCCAAGCTCTATGTGCACCACAGGGTCGCCCCTCGTCTTCCAAGCTTGCCATTCAGAGTTTTCATCATATACCACCACCTCATGTGGCAATTCTGACGTGTTGAAGAAATGCTGTGCATGTTCTGTGACTATTAAGCGCACCTGGAAACCAATGCTTAATAAGTACAGCTAGATAGTGATTTTATAAAACTTTTAAGTCCTTTTTCTTGGCTCTATCGTGTCAACAATGAGTCCTCAGTGTTACGCAGGAAGCAAGAATGCAAAGTATGAGAAACTTTTAGTATAAGTAATCCAAGTATTCAAATATGGAATACCTTAATTTTCAAGTATAGGTATATAAAGTACTCTGCAACCTTAATGTGTAAAAGTTTGGATTTAAGTACCTAACATAAAACAGTACACAAGTTGAAACGGATTGGGATGTAATTTGGTACACATGTATATCCTGTACAAGCACATGGGGCACTTTCCCTGTTAAAGGAAGGTGAAACTGCCAAGTAACTTGTTAAATAAAAACATAACCTCAAAATTGTATTTCTCTTCAGTGCTAGGTAATTCCAATATGGATTTCACAAGGATTGGTATTCTAGATGCAGCGACACTACCTGTTGCTGCTAATAATAAATTGCAAGTTTTTATATCCATTCTAACAAACTGAAATACAAAATATTTACATCGATACACTGAGTGACGTGTGATATCTTGGGTACATTCCGAAATGGATAATATCGATCACAGCGATCACAGCAATAATTTGCGTACCGAATTAGATATCACGCTTATGACAGCTGAGAACTATCAACAATTCGGAACACCCGTTATCGCGCTCACAGTATTCAAAACAGAACATTTGAGAATTTAATTAAAATCTGAATTATTAATGCGCTAGGACTCCTTATATCTTTTATAAGTTGACTGGCAAAAAGACTGGCGAAATATCTGCTTCTTTTTTTTTTTTTTCTCATAAAATCATAAAAAGTATCTTTGCCAAATAGAAAATCAAGAATCTTATTAGATTTTTCACAGCGCTCACGGTGATATCAGTTTAGGGCATGGTCGGTGTGAGCGCAAGATGGCGCATGTCATCTATGACGTTTCACGGGACATCGTAAACTGTCATTATTCAATTCGGTATGGGTTTAAGCACGCTCAAATCGATTACAGCGATTACAGCGGTAATTCGGAATGCAGCCCTTATCTGTCTGCAGTGTTGCCAACTAACTACTAGAGATGGTAGCTATTCTAATAACTAGCCAAAAAGCCGTGGCTATTCACAAAATAGCCAAGGCTATGATATCTGTCAACACGATTATTAGCTATTGGCTACTGGATGGCTACTGGCTACGGCTAGCTAGAATGAGGAGTTTTCTTATGAACAAATACCTGGAAATACCTGTCTAACTATTGATAATTCGAACCAATTTGAACCTTAAGCACACGATTTGACAGGTATTTTGACCATAGAGGTATCATAAGAAATCCTCCTCATTACGAGATTAACGTCACACACAGCGGGTAGCCGCTTAGCCGCCACAGGTCACTAGCCGGTAGCTGGCCGGCTAGCCAAAGCCATTCTAGCCGAGTAGCCGATAGCTGTGTGTGCGTGCACTCACTGCGAAACTGAATAGTAGTGCGAGTCCCGAAAGAGTGAAATTCGTGTGCATGTCGTTATTATTATTTCGAATTTGAAAGGTACTAGTTATTCGAATTCAAACCTATTTTTTTTTAAATTAAATTTAATTTCAATTAGTCTGTAATATAATTGGGTTTTAATCATCTGATGCAGCGCGACATTTTACTTGTCTACAACTAAAGACTAAGTAGATGTACTGTGAAAGCTTTTAGTTCATATCCTTAAATAGAGATGACGTTATTGTTGATTTTTGATGTTTTTATTAGTAATACGTACGATCTATGTGAGAAAGTCATTTCTTTTCAAAAGAGTATACAATAAAATAAAAAGTAAATTAAAAACAATATCATTACATTAATTTATTATCGTATATAGTATATTGGCCCTGATTCTGTTGTTCACAACTAAACTAATACAAAGAACATAAGAAAAGGATGTAAGAAATTTAGTCCTGTCAAATTAGTCCAATGCTTGTTTTCAATATAAATTTAGTCGCCATCTATCGCGGTCACGCTTAAATACACGCAAAATAAGACGGCAAAGATTAATTTGACAACTTAAAATATGTTCTATCCTTTTTCAATCATGTTCGTAAGAAAGAGATGAGATGTGACTAAAATTAGTTTAGTGCGATTAACAACAGAATCGGCACCACTATCGTTATTTTTATGTTACTGTAGGCGGTTATGAATCTACACATCATCCTATTACATCTGGGATCCCTCAAGGTTCGCATTTGGGCCCAGTTCTTTTTAATATTTTTATCAATGACCTGGCTCAATGCTTTGAATATTCCACTCCTTTTATGTTTGCCGACGACTTGAAGATAGTAAAAGTAGTAAGCACCTTAAATGATGTAGCTAATTTACAAATAGACAAATCATTTGGCACATTGGTGTTCAGTTAACCGTATGCAACTTAACTATGAGAAGTGTGTGCATATTAAGTTTACTCGTAACCACAATAAATTGCCTCACACTACACCATCAACGGTAAATCGCTTCAGGAAGTTGACTGTGTTAGAGATCTGGGTGTTTTATTTGACATTAAACTTACATTCCAACCGCACCTGGAGAATGTATGCAAAAAATCTTCAAGAATGCTTGGTTTTATTTTGCGTAATGCAAAAATTTTCAGAAAAGCAGAAACTAAAATGATACTCTACAATGGCCTGGTCCGCAGAATTCTTGAATATTGTAGTGCAGTATGGCGGCCTCATTATGCAACACACTCACTCCGACTTGAATGTGTGCAAAAAAGATTTACTTCCCATCTTAGTTTTAGCGCGGGAATCAAGAATAGAGTTAAATCTTACGATCAAAGATTGGACTACTTTAAGATGACGTCCCTTTCCAACCGCCGTGATATATTGGACTTGTCTTTTTTGCATAAGGTTTTTCGTAACACAATAGATTGTCCGGATCTTTTGTCTAGATTCAACTTTAAAATCCCTCTTAGATGTCCACGTAATTGTATTAAGCCCTTAGTGCCACCACTTAGAAGAACCAACTTAGGCGCCAATTCTGCGATTCCAAGACTTAGTCGTTTTCTTAATGAATCCTGTGACGCCACCGATATCTTTTCGGATTATTTTAGAAGTTTTCGGAAGAAAGTCGGTGAACTAATCTGCAGACATTAAATGTATTTTGTTGTATATAAATATATCGTCCATATCGTGCACCTATACCACTTGCACATTTGCCTATTGGTGCCGATTCTGTTGTTAATCGCACTAAACTAATTTTAGTCACATCTCATCTCTTTCTTACGAACATGATTGAAAAAGGATAGAACATATTTTAAGTTGTCAAATTAATCTTTGCCGTCTTATTTTGCGTGTATTTAGGCGTGACCGCGATAGATGGCGACTAAATTCATATTGAAAACAAGCAATGGACTAATTTGACAGTACTAAATTTCTTACATCCTTTTCTTATGTTCTTTGTTAGAAAGAGACATAGTGACATTAAAATTAGTTTAGTTGTGAACAACAGAATCAGGGCCATTGTGTGCTAAAATTTGTAGATAATAATAAATTATTTTTCTTAATAATAAGTTTAGTTTTTAGTATTTTTTTATTGATCACTGTAAGTTAAGTTATATAAATGTATCGCTCTCATCAATAATAGCATGTAGTGTTCTGCCACGTTACGTCGCGACAGCCTGCTATAAAGTATTTGCAACATATTATTGTCACGTTTCATATGATTTTTTAGCCATTTTCCTGATGGATACGATAATTTTGATCCATATACGAGCATATACGATAATTTTACGGCCCTGGTACGATAGCTGCCTGGCTTCAGGTTGTGAACACTGGTAACGTTTCGGTACTCGGTCGGTACTATATGGCGTACCCGTTACTCGGTAACGAATACATACGATTTGTTACAGCTCTAATGATCACAACAATCCAACAATATAAAAAAAAATACTTCAGTTGATTGTTATGTGCCGAAGGAAGAAGAGTGGTTTTGCGCGGTTATTCTAGTGTACGTTACGAATTCGTGTTGGTGCATCAAATTCGTTATAATGTATTGTTTTTATTTCTGTGTACTATAGTGAAGTTCATGGTTGCTAACTGTAATTGTGTATCAGTGTTAAGTGGCTAAAATTTTGTTGTTTACAACACAATGGATGTAAACTCAAAATATTATGAGGGTTGTGGACAGGAGGGACCCATTCGTTGCATATTTCTGTGTGAATTCCATCCCACTGCTGGGCCCAAGATAACGTGCCAAGTGCCAGAAAACTATATTTCGAAAGATATTTTCGATACGGTCAGTCATTACATTATTCCGAAAGTGCAACTACAGCGGTGCACTTTGACTGTGTAAGTATTTTATTTATGATTATGCGTATGATAAAAGTTATGATTATTAAAAACTACCCGCTTTTTAAAAATATTTTTCACATTAATTTATCTGGTTTCTGTAACTTTGCTTTGTATAAAATAGGTACCCTTATTTATTTATTTAAAAAAAATACAAATTGATTAGTTATTTAAATATGTTTATTTATATTATTATCACACTGCCATACTGAGATTATCAAGTTCGATTCTTACTAGGACAAATACTTATTCTGATATAACTACAATTACTTATTTTTCAAACAAACTCGTTGTGTAGAAAAAGTATCTGATAATGTTTTATGTTATCATAACAGCTTTCAGGCTGTTTGACCCAATATCCCCAGTGACGGCAAAATAGTCCCGGTTTAAAAAAAAAACGTTTTTTTTTCTCCAATTTAGGCCTTTTTTTAAAATGACCAAACGCAGCATTGAAAGCGATTTTGATTACCAAACTAACATCAACAAATCATGTAATGAGGTCCATTTCTACATTACTTGAAAACTAGACCCGATATTTTGAAACTGATTTGTTCTGCATATTAATACCTACGAAACAACTGCTAAGAAGTTAAAAGACGTCAAGTCACTAAGGCTAACATAGTTATTGTTAACGCATAGTATATTGTAAAGTATGAACTTAAGTACAGTAGGTATGTAGGCATATGAAATCCAGGGGGGGCAGCTGCCCTCCCCTGCCCCCCCTGGGTACGCCCATGCCTGTAACTATATGAGAAAAATAGAATTTCAGAAACTGCAAGTCAACTGATTAAATATTTGTGGCTGTCACTC
The DNA here is from genome assembly GCA_951394255.1 of Polyploca ridens. Classification (NCBI taxonomy): domain Eukaryota; kingdom Metazoa; phylum Arthropoda; class Insecta; order Lepidoptera; family Drepanidae; genus Polyploca; species Polyploca ridens. Next base: position 14,458,823 of record OX596243.1, read on the forward strand.
ATCTATGGCTGAACGGATTTGGATGAAATCTGACACACACATACAATACATTCTAGATTAACACATAGGGTACTTTTAATTCCTACTACTACAAATACTCTTGTAGTAGTAGTGTTTTACGTACTATAAATACTTTTAAGCAATAAGCCCTCGGGAACATGGGTGAAAAGTAAGGTGGAAACTAGAAAATTATAAAGCTGAAGAGTTTGTATGTTGAATGTGAATCTCAAGAAGTACTAGTCCGATTTGAAAACATCCTTTTGCATTAGATAAGCCATTGGTTGCTGCTTGTAAATATTTCTTGTATTTTTTTTTATAGACTGCATAGTCTATAAAAAATAAAGTTAAACAGAAATCACCAAAAAAAATTATGGGTGGCCTTTGCCCTACTACTGTATGATAATTTATGTTTGTGACTCCGGCCTGACACTCTGTGATAAAGAATGATATCAAATTATAAAAATGAGATTTTAATGTCATTTTTTAATTGTCATTTCTCCTTGTACTAAATGAATGAATTTCATTATATAATCACCAGTTCATGTTTTTGTATTGTGTGATACCAAGTCTGGAAACGGGTGTTGAGGGTTGCGACACAGTTATTTTTAACTACTGCAACTTTCATCATTCTCATTGTAACTATGATAATTCTGGTTTTTATGCACAAATCAATTTTATTCTTAATGAATTATAAAAACAAAAAAAACAGGATGTTTTTTCTGTTTATTAATAATCTTATCTTATTTTTATTACAGAACTTAAGTTTGCTATAATATTTTGTTTTACTTTTTCTATACAGTACACTCCTGGGCTCCAAAATCCTGGGGTTCCCAGTGCGAATAGACAATAAGAAGTATGCAAGAAATGCATACTACTTCAATCTCTGTTTTGTGTGCGACGCCTGGGCGAGAACTGTGCACTTAGAGCCGCTAGTCAAGAAACTTACGGAATATTTGGTGAGAGACTATACATTTTAATGCATTGGTAGTATTGGTCAAAAGGACTATGATTAGGATTGAAAAAGGGGCTGTTTATAAAAGTGCCTAGGTACAACATCTTATTTCCTAAAAGATGTGTAGGTATGCACACTATCAATAAGACAGAAGCAAATACTCACCAGTTTTTTTAACCAATCTTAAATCTTTTATAGTAGGTACCTAACCATTAGTTAGTCGACATAAAGAATTTATTTGAGTGATCCTTAAGGGCTTATTACACCTTCCTATATTTAGGATCCTAACTAGGATGGTTCTAACTAGGAAGCAGGAAGCTACTTATTACACTACACTATCTTGCTTTCTAACTAGGACGCGGCAAAGAGTATAGCAACTATACTTAAAGCGGGACGGACGACTCGTAGGGATGTAACAAAGGTCGATTTAAAAAAAAATAACTATAGGTACTTACATCGATGTTCTTCCGATGTTTTAAGTTTTTTATTCTCTCAAACCGATCACACAAATTAAAATTTTAATGAATACAAATGAGCTCCTTTATGTTAAAATAAAACAAAATTGAACTTAAGTAAGTAAGTACCAAGTATTAATTTATAAATAATGTAGTACTTTCAATGTACGGATTATTTTTCTATTATTGTTTCTTGATTACTAATGACCTATACATTCATCCCTCAAAATATACGCCAAGACTTTAGAAGGGCCTTATATAATTATTTTAAAACATCGATGTTTTGAAATAATTATATATTGTACGGATTATTTTTCTATTATTGTTTTTTGATTACTAATGACCTATACATTCATCCCTCAAAATATACGCCAAGACTTTAGAAGCCTTATATAATTATTTCAAAACATCGATGTTTTGAAGAACAATGTTACATCCCTAAACGTCCTAAATCGGAGCGACGCGATTACACTTTCCTGTTTAAGGAAGCAGAGCGGTTGGGACCTTCCTATCTCACTACTTAGGACACTAACCGTTCTTTCTGCGATTACACGTTCCTATTTCCTAGTTAGGATCCTAAAAATAGGAAGATGTAATAAGTGCTTTAGTTTATGCCTTTCTGAGTTTCTTGCCGTGGAAGAGTCGGTGCTTTCAGGCTCTAAACTGAATAAAAATTCTTTATTGACTACAGTTATCAATGGAACTGGAGACGGAATGGCTCTCCCAGCAGTCAATCTCTGGCGACGCGAAAGACCTGTGCGGTCTGATGCGGCAGGTGATGCAGGATATCAACAGTCGACGCATGTGCACTCTCACTGGTGAGTCCTTGATTTTAAGCTTAAATGAGAGAGGCAGAGCATAGCGTAATATTCGCTCAAAGAGCAGCTCGACTGGGGAAGTACCTCCACCTTACAGAATACCGCAGCCAAATAACTTTATGTTCTGTAAAGTTGTGTTCCTGCGCGTGAGTAAGGTCGCCAGGGCTCATAGGGGAGGGGGGAAAGGTCGGTAACGCGTGAGCGATGCTTCGTGTGTTGCAAGCGTCCATATGGCTACGGTAACCGCTTACCATCAGGCGGGCCGTAAGCTTGTTTACCGACTTAGTTGTATAAAAAAAAAAAAAAAAAAAATTGAATAAAAATATTAGCATGCCCAAGCGTACCTAACCTACCCAGCAAGTAGTGTATTCCACTAAAATTTCTACTTTAATTTGCGTCTTGAGTTTTGTCGCAGTAGGTACCTATAAGAGAAACTATCTGTACCTACTATTTAAATAATTTTCTAGTTTCCTTCAGTAGGTAGGTATAATATGCGTAATCCAGGATCAGGATATTTATCGCGCGATATTTGATACAGATCGTCTGAGAGATACCTACCTGGATTTTTAGAAATCCTGTGAGTGTGATCCGTACCTATTGCGATTCGTTATAATAGTACAATACTATAGGTAGGTACGCTATGCTACAGATATAGGTATATATTAGGTATATCGTGTTCCTAGATTATGATCTAGTAGAGTAAGAGCCCACGAAGATCTGACCTTCGTCATTTTATAAAACTTGGAAGTTTCTCTGTGTATGTCCCTAATAGAGGTAAAAACGATCCCCGAATATGAAGTTTGGATCGCGGTGGCTTTGGAAGTTATCAGGTAACAAAGGTGTCAAAAATTGCACCTCAAATTCGTTAAAGTATAAAGGTCAGTTTTTATATATTTTGTTTGGACTAATATTAGAAATCACGTCGTCCATTGTCAGACACTTTGAACGGTGGAAACTCCCTGTCAGACACCTTAAAGTATTAAAAAATATTATTCAGCTTTCGTCATTTTATAAAAGCTGAAACTTATATATGTTACTTGACGAACTATCAAAAGATGATTTCTCAGTTGTCAGACACTTTCGATGGTGGGTTTGCCGTGTCAGACACATTAAAGTTTTAGAGTTACAGATCAAAAATCTAAAAAAACACTTTTTTTTTGAACATTTTTTTATATAATATCGTTATTTTTATTAGATTTTTGTTCCATATTTTTATTTTATTTCTACTTATCAATCAGATAAACTTTCTAGCTTTCAAATGACACTACTTTTAACAAAATACACCAATTACTTAAAAAGAAACAAAGACAAAACTAAAAGATGAGCATTTCATTAAAAAATAAATTAAAGCGCCGTACGCACTATTAAGGTACCATTAGTATTTATTTACTTGGAGTATAATGAATTAACGTTAATTCTCCCATAAGTACTAATTTATTGTAAAAGCAAACGCGATAGGTAGTTTACTCTCGTTAATTCTTTACTCTCGTGGTACCTACTGAAGCATTTTTTTCATTTACCACCATACCATATTTTCAAGGGTGTCAGTTTTTATATATTTCAGTTGGAATAATAATAGAAATCACGTCGTCCATTGTCAGACACTTTCGATGGTGGAAACCCCCGTCAGACACCCTTAAAGTTTTAAATAATAATGCTCATCTCTTCGTTTTTTATCTTGTTTCTTTTTTCGTAATCGGTGTATTTTGTTCAAAGTAGTGTCATTTGAAAGCTAGAAAGTTTATCTAGTTGATAAGATGAAATAAAATAAAAATATGGAACAAAAACTTAATAAAAATAACGACAATTATAAAAAAAAACAAAATAATTGTGTAGTTTTAGATTTTTGATCTGTAACTCTAAAACTGGGTCATTGATGTAGAATTTTTTGCATGATTTATTAAATTTCATGATTTAATCTACAAACTCTCCAAAATAACTATGGGTCTATCTCTTTTCGTTAGTAAAAAAAATCACATTGAATAAACCTCGCGCTCGCACCTACGGTAGACCTTTCATGTGTCTGACACGGCAAACCCACCATGGAAAGTGTCTGACAACTGAGAAATTATCTTTTGATAGTTCGTCAAGTAACATATATAAATTTCAGCTTATATAAAATGACGAATATGAATAATCCTTACTATAATGTTATAAATGCGAAAGTGAGTTTGTTTGTTTGTTTGTTACGCCTTCACGCCTCAACTACTCAACGGATCATCATGAAATTTGGCATACAGATAGCCTATGGTATGGAGAAGGACATATGCTACTTTTTATCCCGGGAACGCGAGTGAAACCGCGGGAGACAGCTAGTATTTTTTAATACTTTAAGGGTGTCTGACGGGGGTTTCGACCGTTCAAAGTGTCTGACAATGGTCAACGTGATTTCTAATATTATTCCAAATAAAATATATAAAAAATGACACCCTTGAAAATATGGTATGGTGGTAAATGAAAATATGGTTCAGTAGGTACCCTGAGTGTAAAGAATTAACGTGAGTAAACTACCTTTCGCGTTTGCGTTTACAATAAATTTGTACTTATGGGAGAATTAACGTTAATTCATTATACTCCAAGTAAATAAATACTAATAGTACCTTAATAGTGCGTTCGGCGCTTTGATTTATTTTTTTAAAGAAAAGCTCATCTTTTAGTTTTGTCTTTGTTTCTTTTTAAGTAATCGGTGTATTTTGTTCAAAAAAGTGTCATTTGAAAGCTAAAAAGTTTATCTGATTGATAAGTAGAAATAAAAAAAAAATATGGAACAAAAATCTTATTAAAATAACGATGATTATAAAAAAAATATCAAAATAATGGTGTATTTTTAGATTTTTGATCTATAACTCTAAAACCTGGTCATTGATGTAGTTTTTTTTGCATGATTTATTAAATTTCATGATTTATCTGCAAACTCTCCATAATAAGTATGGGTCTATCTCTTTTCGTTTGTAAAAAAAAATCACATTGAATATACCTCGCGCTTGCACCTACGGTAGATCTTTAATGTGTCTGACACGGCAAACCCACCATCGAAAGTGTCTGACAATGGTCAACGTGATTTCTAATATTATTCCAAATAAAATATATAAAAACTGACACCCTTGAAAATATGGTATGGTGGTAAATGAAAATATGCTTCAGTAGGTACCCCGAGTGTAAAGAATTAACGTGAGTAAACTACCTATCGCGTTTGCTTTTACAATAAATTAGTACTTATGGGAGAATTAACGTTAATTCATTACACTCCAAGTAAATAAATACTAATAGTACCTTAATAGTGCGTACGGCGCTTTAATTTATTTTTTAATGAAATGCTCATCTTTTAGTTTTGTCTTTGTTTCTTTTTAAGTAATTGGTGTATTTTGTTAAAAGTAGTGTCATTTGAAAGCTAGAAAGTTTATCTGATTGATAAGTAGAAATAAAATAAAAATATGGAACAAAAATCTAATAAAAATAACGATATTATATAAAAAAATGTTCAAAAAAATAGTGTTTTTTTAGATTTTTGATCTGTAACTCTAAAACTGGGTCATTGATGTAGACTTTTTTGCATGATTTATTAATTTCATGATTTAATCTACAAACTCTCCAAAATAACTATGGGTCTATCTCTTTTCGTTTGTAAAATAAATCACATTGAATATACCTCGCGCTCGCACCTACGGTAGACCTTTAATGTGTCTGACACGGCAAAGCCACCATCGAAAGTGTCTGACAACTGAGAAATCATAGTTTGATAGTTCGTCAAGTAACATATATAAATTTCAGCTTTTCTAAAATGACGAAAGTTGAATAATATTTTTTAATACTTTAGGGTGTCTGACAGAGGGTTTCCACCATTCAAAGTGTCTGACAATGGACGACGTGATTTCTAATATTAGTCCAAATAAAATATATAAAAACTGACCTTTATACTTTAACGAATTTGAGGTGCAATTTTTTACACCTTTGCTACCTGATAACTTCCAAAGCCACCGCGATCCAAACTTCATATTTGGGGATCGATTTTACCTCTATTAGGGACATAAACAGAGAAACTTTCAGGTTTTATAAAATGACGAAGGTCAGATCGTCGTGGGCTCTTGGGCTATAGGTAAATATCGAGCTTTTAGCTAATGCCTAACAATGCTGATATTCGCCAAAGTGTCAACTTCACTGTTGTAAAACATGTTGTAAATCTGAGGTTGTAAACGTAGAAAGAGGTTGTAAACGAACCACCAACCATTGGCAAATACCTACCTAGTCGATGACCTATAGATAGACCGAAGTTGTCAACCAAATTCAAGCTATTTGATTGGGTTTGGGTGGCTGGTTGTCTCAACAGTGAAGAGAAAAATCTTTCGGTAAGTGTAGGTAGGTATTTGGTCGGCTGATTATTTCGCTCGTTTAATTTTATTGGAACCTTGTTGATATTTGCCAATCAGTCAACCAAATTAAGCTTCTTTGTTCGAAAGGGCAAAAGTATTTTCCTCTCCTTTTTATGTTTTATGCTACAAAGTAAAACCTTGTTGGTTACCTATAGAGTTATTTACAATAGTACCTATTCACAGATTGTTTATTTTTCCTTGATATAAGTAAACTTGTTTATTCGGAAATATCTTACAAACAGGTAAGTAGTAGGTATTTTGTATAATTTATTGTTTACATTAATTCTTATCAATTACAATGAAACCTTTTCTCTTCAAACGTTTTAGGGTACCTATTACAATAGGCCCTTTTGACTCAAGTATATTTTTAATTCACTTTTTATTCATTTATCCTTTGACTGTTTGACGATCCGCGCGGGCGAAGAAAACAATAGAAATCTATTGTTATTTTTTAACCTTTACTTTCATCGTACCTAATATTAAATATGTCCTAAAAGGTATCAGTTTAGCACGTATCAGTTTGTACCCTATTGTAAACTAAACAAGAACAGTAGGTACCTACCAGTAGGCAGCTTTAGGAATTACACTCACTCAGCTCAAGGAATTCAATCGTGTGTGGCGTGACTGAATCGCCATTATCTATCGGGCGGGTTCGTTCGTTCCCGTTCTTGTTCCCGAGGTAGGTACCTTTCTAATTAATGATCCTTGGGAATTTGAACCTCTCAAATCTACCAATAGCATGCAACGAATAGTAAATTAGCGAATACGAATACCAATACTGAATAATAGAATAGACATTTTATAATAAGAAATCTAAAATGTAGGCCTGTTATAGAAGTGCTGTATGTTGGTACCACCACTTTCTAATACATAAATACGAATGTTTTTGATAAAGGATGGTTCATATTTGAGATGAAACGGATATCCGGTAACTATCCGGCATCGGACCTATCCGGCGGGCAAATTACTATCCAGCCGGATACTAGCTCCTATCCGGCTGGATACCGGATGTAAAAAAATACATATAATATTGATAATTATTTAACTTATATCACTTAGCAAATACAATTAGTGACTGATCACGAAATTTTCATTTTAACACTAAGGGCTAATTATGGCGAATAAATACTAATTTCTCTGTATTAAAAGGTAACAAAAGGTTTCGCTTGGTTTCATAAACAAGGCCACCTTGAAAAAAAGGCTTACGCTATACACACTGATGCAGGGTGCTGAGAGATAGATTTTGACGAACTTTGTTTTTGGGTAATGTTCAACATTAGCTGCCCACCAAATATAAGAGTCACGATTGCGATCAATTCGCACTGACTTAAAATAAAAATCAATCTCATATGCAAGCCCGGTTCTTTCTTCATGGTGAGACTGGCTATTATTGTTTTCATTTGCTACCTTATTAAAGCTATCGCAGAACGTGTCATGTCATGTTATGAGCTTCGCGAGATCTTCGCTCATGAATGAAAAGACCCGAATCCGACCGGGTTCGCCCGATCGTTCTTGCGCCACATACGTAAGCTAAGCTCGCTGCATGGCATGCACCAAATTGCAATGTCCGGCTACTAGGTAGGCCGAATATCCGGTATCTGGCCAAACATGTATCCCCGTTTCATCTCTAGTTCATTTGATTGAATCTCATCATTAAAAATGTTAAATCGTTCTTAATTATTATATTAAAATTACCTACCTAATGGTAGGCTGTAAAGGAAAGAAGGCTTTTGCCCAGCAGTGAGACAGTATAGGCTAATAAATCTAATAATAAATAATGGTAAGATGTAGAAACAATAATATGGCAAAAAAAAAAATGTTTGAAAAAACAGAAAAATAAGTAAGTAGGCCTTTTGTCTGTGAACTTTTTAAGACGCATCGTTTTTTTAAAGAAATTATTTTTTGCGATATTCTTCAGATATAGCATAGGGTCAACGCCCTTCTATTTTTAAAACCATTTCAAAACATAACGCCGCTGAGAGAGCGACGCGGGCGGCGGAGCTTCGATAGAACGTTCACTGTATGAACACCACCCTATAACATCCACATTCAAAAATTCAAGGCAAACATTATAACAGATTTTTATGATAATGGCAGTCATTTTAATAAATAATAAGCTATTTGTAAACATCGAATTAGGTACCACTATGCTAAAACAACTCTGCTAGTAGTATTCTGAACTAGTAGGATAAAATATGGATAAAATTATTTTATACTCGAATAGAAGTTTGACATTTAACGTTTGGATTCAAATGTCAATTGATAATGGTGTAATTAGCATTCTGTATTGTCGTAATTATTATGTTAACTTACAAGGTTCAACATAATAGGTAGGTACCTACTTGATAGATATTCACCTTTGGTTGTTTTTCTAAAAATTATAATTCCAGGAACTGCGAGTGAAAAGTGAAGTGAGTTTAGTTGTGTTGCGTTTAATGTGGCATCAAATTAAAACTAAACGTAGGTATATAGGTACAGTGTAGGTACCTGTTACATAAAGAAGTCAAGTTACATTATTTACATACAAGGCCTCCTAAGCAAAACCGGTTCATAAAAGAAATTTCCGTTTGTCAATACCATACCAGTACCACAGTTTTACCACATACAGTTGCGCAACGAATGTACTTACGCAGAGCAACGGAGGGGAACTCGCGGGGTGTCGGGACGGCCCGGCCGCGCCAAGCTAACACCGCTTAGTTAGCTCGATCGTCCGCGAAAGGTTGACGCGTTCTTGTTTGTGAATGTTGTAGGTACTGTTCCGTGCTCAGGGTTCAGTGTACCTATATTATAATGTCGCAGACAAACTGTTCTGTATACGGCTGTAAATCAACGACGAAATATAATAGAGATTTAAAATTTCATAGATTTCCCCGTGACGCGAGGTAATTTACTCCTATAATTTCGTAAGATGAGTTCCCACCAGCGTTGCCAGATTTTTTTTCGGCCACAGCGGGATTTTGAACCATATAGAGTAAAAAAAGCGGGATTCTATCGTCGAAAGCGGGACATACTGAAAAAACCGGACAAGTGTGAGTCGGACTCGCGTACCGAGGGTTCCGGATAATCTTGTAGGTATGTAGGTATATAGTTCGTTCATCACGGGAGTAGAGTCACGAAGATTTTTCCGTTTTCTTCCGATCATGTCGTAATTTTTTTTATGATGTACCTAACTACAAAACGCTTTACGGATTCCTTCCTTTACTTGTGCTACATGAAATTGCTTCATGCCAAATTTCATGGTTCTATAGGTTAACGGGAAGTACACTTTAGGTTTTGATTCCTTTGCGGGCGTCAAAATATGCGGCATATACGACCGTATCTTTTGATTGCGTTGACTAGAACTAGAAGTTTGATTTTTGTACTTCTCAGTGACATTTAGCGCACTTTGGCGCGACACCACTGTCGCAGGAAAGCTGGTACCATTTCTGAGCAGTGGTGTCTTTACAATTACCCACTTCTACGTCCAACGATGATTTCAATTTCACTGACGAGTAATCCTCGAAAAGTGGGACTGGGCCTGTCTCGCGCGGGACATTTAATTTTGGGCTAAAAATCGGGACGTCCCGCCAAAATCGGGACGTCTGGCAACGCTGGTTCCCACCTACTATATACCTGCAATATGTAGTCTAAAATATGTTTGATTTAAATTATACTGTTGTAGTTAGACCTATATAACTTATTCTGCGTGTTCAGTCAACGAACGCAGAAGTAGCTTAACATTTTAGTAGGTACCTTGTCGTAGTAAATAGTATCTACCAAAAGTGAGAGTGGTTTGAATTTGTCATTAATATAAGCTGTGACATTGTACCAAAATATTCCCGGTTGAGAGCTTGCTCGCTGATTTGTCCGCGTAAGGGTGCTAAAGCCAAATCTTGGGCCGCCAAATCCTTACGGTTGTGAGGTCAGTCACTAACCTGCATTGGACCCTTGTGATCAGAGTATGGATGGCCCATTTGGCCTTGTATAGAAGGTAGGCCTGTGCCCCGGCAGTGAGGAAGTTTATAGTTTATGCTGATTGAAGGGCGAATAGAACTAGCGCAGTGAGTGTTTCGTACATTCACCCATCCCGATAATCTAAGCGCACGACAGTGCGTAGGCCAAGTTCCCACAACACCGGCCACACGGGTTTTAAGCTGCTTTTCATTAGGATCTATTTTGCTGGTAGCTCGGCATTTAATAAAAGTAAAAAAATCGTTTAAAACACACTAGCTCGTAAAGTGACATTTATTGCACACTTCTATTATAATGCAAATTATTACACACTAGTGCTTTTTACTTAACATTACTGCACAGTTTTATGATAAATCCCGATTATTATGTTAAGTTTGTACTAAATGAATTGTTAAACCTTGTTCCACCATCCCTTTTTTTACACCGAACCACTAGACGCCGGGAAAATTTTCAGCAATACGTTGTAGTCATACCGAAAATACGGACACAGCATTTTTCATTCACATTTATAATGCGTACAGCAAGGGAGTGGCTTCCGGCGTCTGTGTTTCCCGACTCTTACAATCTAGGCCAGATGCCTTTCAAGGACAGAGCGAATAGGTTTCTTCTGGGTAAGCATGTTCCATCTTAGGCTTCGTCATCGTCCCTCGTGGGCGGGTCAGTGGCCAAACGCAAGCCCATTGAATTAAAAAAAAACAAGTCAAAACAATTATTCACAATTCACAATAAGTCATGTTATAAATACGAAAGTATTCGCTTTATTATATTTTTAACATAGGCTGTATGTCGATTTTGTTCACCCTTGCTTCGACCTGCGGGCGCAAAGCTAATGCGGCGCGCGAAAAAATAAAATACGCGCCATTTTCCATATCAAAAAATCAACTTCATACATCCAAGTTTTTTTTTTCTCGCAATTGTGTTGAAAGATGTCGTATGACACACGTGTGCCTTGATAGGTACACACGAGACGGTATTAAGCGTAATTGCTTTTGTCGGTGAAGTCGACAATTACATCATAATTATCATAATATTGAATTTGGCTCCAATGTTCACATTTATGTTTTTGGTGGGATCATTTATTCAAATAGATCTTCGTACGCTCTCATGGAAAGTCTGACTAATACGTGCGGTGGTGTAGGAACTTGGCGTGCACACTGCCGTGCGCTTAGATAAGTCCAGTGCTAGACATGTGAATGTTTATTACTCATAAATAAATGATGACATTATCATAACAATATAATTATTTTATTTTCTTTTTTGTGACAACCCTTGCGTATTTGCTCGTGACAACGTTGGTACTCATACGAACGGCGGCATGGCCCAACATCAAAGGCGATTTCCTACTGTAAGATGGTAATACTGTGCCAGTACCACACATTGAGTAGGAAAGTATATAATTTATTCAAAATTCAACAAGAAATTCAATGAACTCGTTTTTGTGTCTTGTTGCTATGGTCGAAATATAGACATTTATTTATGAATTCCAATCAAATGTCGACTTTATTGTATTTATATAAAGACTAGGATGAATATTTGAAATATAGACACTGAACGCCCAATGAAAAATCAACTTTATGGTCCTTCGGCCACATTACCGCCTGAGAAAAGTCTTGGTAGTCTCTAACCTCTGTACCCACTCTCTTAAGCCGGCTTAAGAAAGTGGGTACAGTACATCTAGATTTCAAGTTCTAATGTGACATGCATGTGGCAAGCATCTTGCGACCACATTACCAATTTGGAGCTGAATAATTAATTGTAAGTAAACACCATTTCCGACACCAGCCAATCGGCTTTAGACCAAGCTTCTTTAGTTTATTTTTTGACGAAAGAGCTGGGAAAAATGAGGGCCAGCGCGTAAGGTGCTGTACCAGTGAGAGACCCCCAGCGGTCCACGGGAGACTCAATGGGGGTCTAAGTTAGAAAGAGCTAATCTTCAAATGTATTGACGAGTTTTGGGAATATGGTAGAGATGTAGCAGAAAGGGGTCCACCGAAACCTGAAAATTTTGAAAGTGGTCTGCTAGAAAAATAATTTTGGGAACTTCTGGGTAACCTGATGGATGAAAGAGCAGAGTTCTAGAGCCCTACCGTCTTTGAGCTGGTTTCTGTAAAGAGTGCATGCGTTTAGTAGCAGTGGATGTTGCGCGTTGTAGGATCAGACTGGAGACTAGAGCTATTTCCGAACCGCATTTCAAAACACCGAGAACGGTACATAAAGTCACATGCAAGTGTTAATAGTCTGTAATTGAATTAGTGCTATTATACGTACCTATCAGAATGGACCTATGTTTATTATCTCACATAACGAACTTGACTATTATTTATTAAAGTTAATCATCATAACCGGACAAACAGTTTTTACATCGATTTTTTAATTTGGCATGTGTTACCAATAAAAAACAACTTTTCTAAAGTACTGTAGGTAAATACGAGATGTTGATGATGCCGTAAATGTGTAGGTATTAATATACCTACTCTTTAAATATTAACATGTAGTAGGTATGTATAAGTCTCTATCAGTTAACGATGATGTTATAAGTCTCTATCAGTTAAGTCTTTCAATTCCAATTTGTTACTGTTAACGATGAAGTTATAAGTCTCTATCTATCAGTTAAGCCTTTCAATTCCAATTTGTGACTGTTAACGATGATGCTGCTAGTGTCATGGTTAGAGAGAACAACAAGAGAAACAAGTGGGTTTCAATATGAATCAATATCGTTTTAATTTAAATAGTCATTTGAAAATGTATGGGCGGCTTTATTCAAGCGTTCCTAGTTTTATTCCGCTTTACATAAATTAATGTAATTAAACTTGTACAGTGTACAGCTAACAATAGCCTCGGAATTACGCCTGTCCTAAATACTGTCACAGTTATTGTAATGTTAGTAATGTAACCTATTTAACATCCTTTGTTTGCGAATTGTATATTTGTATACAATTCAAAGATCTCCAAGAACAATGGATCCAAAATGAAAATTGGGGTCGCATATTTATTAACTGTTCTTCATATTTTTTGGGAGAGCGTTTTCATAGTAAGTTAAGGCTATGAAACTGAAGTTATAAAATTTTTATCACTTTGTAAATTATCGTATACTCTACTATGCAATTAAACTTTGGTGTTTGTGCGAAGGCCGGGAAAGGTAAAAATATGCACGCAGGTCAATGATCGCAAAAAATACATTGTATTGTTTTCAATTATTCTCCTAGTAATTAAAATACATTATCTCTCTGTTTTTATTACCTTGTTCCTAAATAATCACATAACAACAAACTGATAGCACGTGTTACATGATACCTACGATGACGCGGCAGACTGTAGTGATTACGAACCAGCCTACGAGTGATTATTATGTGCGTTGATCATTATTATTTTCGTCAGAAAGCCTTGGTCTGATAGTTGATATAATATGTATTGAAAGGGTTCAATGAAAATTAACCTTACCTATCGCTATGTGGAACTGCTCCAGATGCTAAAATTATTTACTTTATTTGCGTTTGTCTTACATAAAGATAAAAGATAAAACAAAAACTCTAAGGTTAGTAAAAGGTTGTGTGTGTGCATATTATTTTAGTGTACCTCTTTGCTTTGAAGATGTGATATGATTCGGTAATGTTTCGGAATCGCCGGGTTACTCTTAATTATCATGAAACCCACAGACAGACATCCCATTCCACATCTAGGCAACATTATGTGCAACAAGTTTGTTTCTCTGCTCTTTGCATCCGCCGTAATCTGCGGAACAGAGACATTGGCCCTGATTCTGTTGTTCACAACTAATCTAATTTTAATGTCACTATGTCTCTTTCTAACAAAGAACATAAGAAAAGGATGTAAGAAATTTAGTCCTGTCAAATTAGTCCAATGCTTGTTTTCAATATGAATTTAGTCGCCATCTATCGCGGTTACGCCTAAATACAAGCAAAATAAGACGGCAAAGATTAATTTGACAACTTAAAATATGTTCTATCCTTTTTCAATAATGTTCGTAAGAAAGAGATGAGATGTGACTAAAATTAGTTTAATGCGATTTACAACAGAATCGGCACCAATGTTCTGTATACCATCACCATCGGGTTTTACCTTGTAGCAAAGCGAATTCTCTACGGTCCACCTAGCGGGTTATTTATCGGTTCTGCGACAGACGTGGCCTGTCTACTAACTTCTCGGCAAACCGAGATATTGTTTTTTTCGTAGTACTACCCTCGAGAAATTTAGACCATATCTGCTGAGCGAAAATAACTTACGAAGTACAGTACAAGGTTCAGATCTGTGGTCAGATCAGGTATACTATTCTGTAAAACGTAAATCATCTCGAAAGTCATCTCGCAACTCACCTCGCCACCCGATTTGGCGTGTGAATTATTTTTCAGAATACCAAATCCTATTGAAAAACGTCAAAATACTCACCTGTCGTAGTTCATCTCACTTCCGTCATCACTCGGTAGCGCTAGTGTCGAATTCAATGATTTTTAAGAATATGAAACTCTAATCTCATCGCGGATTCAGAAGTGATATTGCAAATGAAGTTTACAGAATAGCACTACTGACTATTTAGCATGCCTACGTTATTACGGATCGTAATAATGCTCAAGGACCTTAGTTTTGCATGACGCCATGTGGTATTAGTGAAAAAATAATATTGACGAAGTAGGTATCCCAAATGCTGCCCCAGCCCATATGTTTATCAACTAAAAATATTTTCTACACATAAAATGTCTGACCACGTATTCATTAATTTCACGGTTAAGAGTTACTGACGATTGTGAAACAGAACCTCACATTATAATTTCCGGTGCGGAGTTTAGAAAAGCAGAGAAAAGTCAGATTCTATAAACCTAAATCACCCTCCATCATCATCATCTTATAAGATAATAAACCAAATGATAATCACTCATATAATTTTGTGTAAAGTAAGTACGTATCCTTAATAAATTATAATGTAAATATTACATTAATACAGACTATTATGCTATTATCGTGTGTGCCAAAGATTACGGGTTATCGCTATCGGGTTATTTTTATGTAAAATGTTGCCAAGACATATGGCTCGCACTGTCAAAAAGTTATCAGATCACATGTAGAGCCAGGCTTATAACTCTACATGCCCTTACTCTACAACCCCAACTTCACAAACTCTACACCTTAGTCAAAATATGTGGCTTGGCAGATGATTTAATAATACAGAGATTAATGTATACAGGGATCAAATATTGCATTTTCTCCTACAAATGTTACGAAATTATAAACAAAATTTACCATTAATTGGGTAGGCGTAAATCTTCGTGAGGATAAATAGACTGGCTTGCTTTGTGGACTTTCGCATAAAACATGTCACTCGTATGTGTTGGTTTATGTTGGTGCCGTAGTAATATAATATTGGGAATAAAAATTTAAATTAAAAATGACGTTTCTTATTTTCCTCATGGTGAAAATGATTACTTCCCACATGTTGAGTATATTTGTTAACTTGTTGGTTGTTATATGTTTATAGTTGAATAAGCCTCTCAAGAATTATCATTATTTTTAATAGACATGTCTACAATAATATTATACTGATAAGATATCTTGAGATTCAGCGATAAGAAATATGTATTTAATGTAATGTTTTTAATAATAAAACATTAGTCTTTTCCCAGACATTCTGCTCTTGCACGTTACTGTCTCGTTTTAATGTAATAATAATATCCCAATGGAATACTTTTTCGTTCATTAAAAATAACCGTTAATCCATTGAAATATAAAGGTCGAGAAATGTAACTCGAGCTCAAAAATGATTCCACGCAAACTGAACCGCGGTGGGCGTTGCCGAAAAAGAGAGACGCACCGCGCTGACAGTTCGCCGGTATCATTGAGTCGATGCGTTCGTGTCGCGAGGGACTTAGAACTGTGATTATTATTGTGTTTTGCGTTGTTTACATTGTGCAAAAATGCCGTCATGTGTTGTTAAGTGGTGTAGAAGCCATACAGATATGAAGAATGCTGGAATCACTTTTCATATGTGAGTAAATAAACATTTTGAAATCCTATACTTGTGACTCTGGAAAGTGTTATGCAAGATGAACGCAACATGCGTATTTATTTAACACGTTTTGATATTTCACTTAAACTGTGATGCACTAGTACCTATTTATAAAGAGGATAGAACCTTTGTGGCATAGCGTGCCAGCCGCCATTTTGGTTTTTTTTTTTCAATGTTGCGGCGCACGGTGTAACTGGATGTATATTTATTTTAATATAAATTATTGTTTTTAATATAAAACAAAAAAGAAGAATACATGTCATAAAACTCGTAAAAATATGCAAAATGCAATTCGATTACAAATCGTTTCAGGTCAGTGTTTTTGAATAAAATATACTCATTAACTTAGATAAATACTATCCGAACCCGAATAATAGTATAATATGGTTGTAATTTGCTCGAATTTCAAATGATTTTGGTATTACGTTTGTATGGGCTATTCATAATCCGCCTGGGTCTAAAGCTATTTTAATTGTGTTATAAAGTCATATTATAAAAATAAAAAATAAACACATGAACAAGCTTACTTATTTTTCATAACACCATCCACGTATCTCCTGGAGGCCTACCACAAGCTCTTAAAACAAGGTTAAAATAACCTTATTCGTCTTTTGTCCCGTTTTAACGTCGGATGTCAAAGAAAAACAACAGTCAAATAAGGTTATAATAATATTGTTTTAAGAGCTTGTGGTTCGCCCTCTGATCTGACCTTAACGCGACCCATCACTCTATAATTTGTATGTAAAAACCATAAACTGATTAAAATACTTCTTAATTTTAGATCCTTACAATTATAACACATAAAGAAATATTTTAATCCAAAAAGCACATCACAAACTTTTAAATGAATATAATTGAGTGGTATAGTTAAATTACAACTAATTAATCCAACTTATATATGCATATGCATAGTGCAAATATACTTTATAACTTATCCTCTTACAATCAATGCATAACATCGTCCACGCATCTCGCACTGCAGCAGGCGTGCGGACCAATTAGCATTAGGCTGTCCCGCCGAGAACCAATCATCGCGCTTGCCGGAATACAACGCGTTAGGCAAACGCGGTAAGCGCAGGGGCCCAATTCTCACTTCCCTCGAACTAGCCTTCGAATCGAACTTACGGTTCGAGTCCTATTCGACTGCAAAATTTCGAGGGGCGGAGTCAATTCGAACGATCCCGACCAATCAAAGGCCTAGTTGAGTGGTTTTCCTTCTAAAAATGCCGGCCTCGAAATTGCCGGAATAACGTAACGTGATTAACACACGGATAAAGTTCGAATTCGTACTTTTTTCGATCGACCGATCAATTTCGATTGGCTGAGAATTGGCTCCCAGGGGCCCAATTCTCACTTCCCTCGAACTAGCCTTCGAATCGAACTTGCATTACGAGTTCTAGTTCTACCGTAAAATTTCAAGGGGCGGAGTCAATTCTTCGATTCCTGTATTCTCGGCACTAATCGAACTAACCTTCGAAATAAGTTCGAGTGAAAGGAGTAAATGTTGCCATTATGATGGATACAAATTGCACGATGCGTTTCGTTTCACTTGATAATTGCGATAATTGTTAACGTACGTGATAATGTTATATCTTAAATTAAAATTTAAAAGATTTTAATGAATATAAAATATTTAAAACAACGTTTTACTCTTATTATATCCGGAATTCATAAGTATATGATAATTATAAATGAATATGAAAAAATATTGTCTGTGCGTAACGGAAATCCTTTGGCTTATCTGTCATTACGTTTCCAAATGACAACCTAACTATTTGACGTTTGATAGTTCGCATTCGAAATACGTTTCGAACGGTCCCGACCAGTCGAAGCAGTTCGAGCGCTAGCTCTCGAAAAATAAGAGAAAATGTCGGCTTCGAAATTGTCAGAATAGCCTAACTTGATTTACATTCGAAAAAAGTACGAGTTCGAACTTTATTTCGAACGGGTGATGAATTCGAGTGGCTGAGAATTGGGTCCCAGGTACTTGGCTTATTTGCATGTGTGTTCTTTCGTTCGAATACTAGAGATATTTTCTCAATGTAGTGAAGTGTGGAGCCGAATTTCGCGTTGATTTTGTTCACAATTACGCTTCCTTACTTTTATATTTCGTTACGTTAATCATAGCTTCCTGCCTGACCTTCTAAATCGCTTGACTTCATATAACGTTTTTTTCCGCAATGCGTACGTAGTGGATAAGTTCTTTTTATTTACTTGTTTAGAAATTACAAGCCTAAACAAATACAAGACATTTTTTTTATACCACTAAGGTGGAAAACAAGCATACGGCCCGCCTGATGGTAAGCAGTTACCGTAGCCTATGGACGCTTGCAACACCAGAGGTATCACTCGCGCGTTGCCGACCCTGAAGAAATCTCGTCAGACCCTTTTTGAAGAACTCCATGCTGTACTCCATTGGGACATACTAAAATAACTTGTAACTTGTAAAGGGGAAAGAGGCTGGCTCCCATTAAACTGTAAACTGTATTATAAAGAAATTATTATTATGAACTAAAATATGCCAAGTTAACTGACTTCTTTAGCTTAGCTAGTTTAGAACCGAAGTCTACATTTAATGCGTTTATAAATAAACCGGTTTTATCTCTTGAGAGCGTATAGGTATACTTAGGTATCCACTGATATGTTCGAAGGACCGCGCGCATTCCGCGCACTCTCAAGATCGTGCCGTTCAATAACCGTTTCAAGAGCGCTCGAGCGTGTACACGTCATCGCGTCACTTCACTAGTGCACGAACGAACGGTGGTTGCGTTTTATTCCAACTCCTCAAACATTAGTTACGATAGTTATACATAAAGATATAAGAAAAGTATTATTTTATATGAATATTATAAATACTATGCATATATGTATGTGTATTATTTAATAATTTGTAAAAACCTTTAATGATCACGATGTATTTGATGAACCAGGCTACAATTTTGTTGCGAACAAAACGTATCTATTTTTGACAGCTGTCATGTAATAATAAAAAAAAACACGACCACTCGTCTGCTCGTTCGACGCTCGCTAATTTGTTTTGATTTGCGTGTTTATTTACGTTTTTTGGTGTTAAACTTTCTTTAATTTACTTGTTCTTCTGTGCATTATTATTACTACTTAGTACTATGATGTCAAACAAGAAACGCGCGTTTACCGCGATAGAGAAGAAGGCTTTTGTGGAAATACTAAAGAAATATAAACCAATTGTAGAAAGTAAAAAAACGGATGGACCCTCGCTTAAAAAGAAAAACGCAGCGTGGGAAGAAATTGCCGATGAATATAATGCTTGCCCGGATGCAGATGTTCAGGTAACACTAGAACCTATAATAATAATGTTAATTAAAACTTTGTTAAAACTATTACAAAACTAGGTATCGTCGGCGGTGTCGCTTGCGTTCTTGCATTTTAAATAGCTAAAAAAATCGCATATAAACCAGTGCAGTGAATTGCAACTTAAGTTAATAGGAATGTGGTAGGTACCTTAGACACATGAGAGAAATCCTGAGGATCATTGATTGTACACAATCAATATTCATACCCTTAATCCTCAAAAGCGGTAGCTCAGATAGTTACTTAGTTTTCGTTGTCCCCCTTGGAACTTTTCTGCTATGGCACCTTGACAATTCCTGGTTACAGATAAAAAAAACAACAAAGAATAGCCTGACCTGAAAATAAATCCAGGATATCTCGTTTCAAGCCGAGCTCTTAATAGTGGCCACTGAAGTGATGCTGTTGAATAAAAATAAATTGCTATCCACATTGCAGGCTACAAGTCAACAATTGAGGAGATTATGGATGAACCTGAAACAGAGGAAACGGGAGGCTATGAGGAATGAACAAAGACTACAGACAACCAGTGAAGGTTCATTTACATATGACGTAACTATTGACCCACTGGTTCACGAATCTACAAGCGATGGTAGTATGCCCTTAGATATGGATGAAAATGACATAGAACCAACACAACACATAAAGCATAATCTTATTAAGAGAGAAAACTCAACTCATGAAAATAATCATTCCAAAATTGATAGAGAGCCTATTAGAGAGAATATTGAACATATACCTTCAGTAATTGACAGGGAGTCTGAAGATAGACTGCACAGAGCCAATGAGCTTCATTCATTGGAAAAGGAGTTATTGTATCATAAAATAAGAGAGGCGAAAGCAAGAGCAGATCTTGCGATACTCCTACTAAACCATCAAATAACACTTACAAGTAAGTTCATAAACTTTATCTCCTAAGACCCGTGGCCAGTTTCAACTGTGTTAGCATGCTTTTTATTTCAAATTGGTGTGGTATTATCATACCTATACATTATGGTCTAAAATTTAATACATAAATAATATTTGTATCCTACTTACTCCAGGTAACTGTATTTTTGTATAGTTGTTATTAAATAATTAATAAATATGCAAGAATTTTATCCTTGACCAAAAGCTTATACAGAACTTTATTCATGAATTAGGTGTTCCCAGGATAAAAGTAGCCTAGATTACTCTATGAAATTCTTGTATCTGCTAATGAAAGTCCTGTCAAAATCATTTTATCTGTTGGAAGATTAGATTAAAAATTAAAACCCATGTTTAGGGTTTTGGTAACATACAATCAACCATATACTTAAGCTTCACCCAGAACAGTGACACTTAAAATTAGATTTTTTATTTTTTCTACAGATTTACAATGTATTATTTTTCAGGTTTACCTACAAGCAGTGAAGATTATGATCACTCGTGATGAACAATAGATGATGTGATGGTTTTATCATTAAATAACTTTAAATACTGAAGCTGTAAATAAATGCTAATAAGTTGACAATTATACGGGGTTTCACTACCAACAAAACACATGCTTGTATTTTTTTTAAATGGTAATAATATATTTAATTTAATGAAATTTAAATATTCTCTTATCTTGGATATTTTATAACATCTAAGAACAAAAAAATCAAGTAGCATAACAAGTTGCATTTAAGTCCACTTTTATACTACAAGCTGTATATTCAGGCTGTATAAGTGCTTATACAGTCCTTACAAGTGCATAAAGGTCCCATATTATACAGCTTATTGCCCTATTGTAGCTGTATAATAGCTGTAAAGGTAATAGAGAGGCTGTATAATAGCTGTATTAGAGCTGTTACTCGGTGTACAAAGCAGCCTATACACTACAGGTATTATCTTATAAGTATACTATAAAGATAATGGCTCTGAAAAGGTTTTTGAAGAGAATAAAAATAAAAAACTATTTTCGATGCCACACTGAATGGCAACATAATATATTTAATAATACATTTATTAAATTAAAAATATTCACGTACCAACAAAATAACCAAACTCAAATAAAGAAATTATACTGAATACAGTAAATAAGTGTTTGTTTGTTTGTTTGTGTTCACGCGCCAATAAAATAATCAAACTCAAATAAAGGAATTATACTAAATACAGTAAATAAGTGTTTGTTTTTAAGGTAAGATATTTTAAATATTTTTAAATTAATAGATATGAGGACATTGAGGCCACATGATTATTATTCAAGCTGATAATCATGATACGCCTATCTTCTTCTCAGTCGGGCTAGCTGTACTAAGTTATGGATTCTATTACCTATGTAGCTATTCGTTTTTTATCAGATTTACAATAGAATATTTCTATTGCGAAGGCTGTTCACTATGATTACTGTTATTTGATTGATAATTTGAAATATTCAATATTCCCTTGTCATGTGTCCTCTTGACTGCACAGATCCAGAGATTTATTATTTACTTGATAAATAATACATTTATTGCTTTGTATAACAAACTTTATTTAACGATAAACACTTTCTTTTTAATAAACTTTGTTTAAACAAAGCAAATACAAATTCAAAAGCGAATTTTCAATTGGTATTGGCTTTTTTGGCCTCACTCCCGAGTTTCGCGTGCTCTATCTGCCTTTTGTTCTGAAACCTGAGATAAAAAAATAATAATTTGGTAATATAGGAACCAATGCTATTAGGTTTATTTTTAATTATCACTCTCTATTCTTGAGATTTGATTTTTGATGTCGTTCTATAAAGTCAAGTCATCACTCATTAGTCTGATTTTATTTACATTATTTTATTTAAGTACCCAGCTTATTGTTCCGTCGTCGGAACTAGTAGACTTGATCCATTAAATACTCTTATCGTTATATTATAACGTATCTTCATAAATGATAAGTGACTATCCGTGAATAATTCGCAATTTGTGTTAGGGATGGTTTTTACCATCTTTATTTACTCATAATCATAGTAGAAACAACCCACCAACCCTTGGACTTCTCCTGATTGAGTTGTGCCATTCTTCCCTATCCTAAAATGACAATCATGTCTTTTATTATTTGTCGTCCTTTATAATACCTATCCCAGGATATTACTATTATGCCCCAGAATATTATTATTAATAGCAACATTTTTCATTTTGAAAGTAGCATAGTCGCAAATCACATCAATATTTTTTATTATTGAACTGGCTGTCCCTTTTGGTTTCATCCGCTTTTCCGGAATAAAAAGTAGATTAGGGGTCGTCCATTAATCAAGAGGTTTTATAGACCACTTTTTGACCCCCCCCCCCCCAACCCTCGATATATGGTGAGGTTTTAGGCTACCCCCCCCCTACTCTATTTTTTAACTGGGCTCAAAATCAAGTAAAGATAGTCAACAATGTTTTATTAAATATAACAATCGTGGGTTTACTTGGCTGTCTTCAATTTGTATGTATGTATTTTTTTTGTAATATTTGTTTATCCCCCTTATACTGCAATACCTTATAGCATTCAAGTTATATTCAAAATTCTATAGATTAAAGAGCTTATTTTTCTCTTTTCAGTTCATTTTTGTTTTACGCAGTCGGGTTTTTTTGTTTCTTTTGATAATTTAATTTTATGTTCAATGGGTTTAGGTTCGATAGTCGAGTGACCCCAGGAGAAGTCACAAGGCTGAAGATGTCTCACGCTTACCCAGAAAATGCCTGTTCCCTCTAGCCTTGAAGACCATCTGCATCTAAGTTAAAGGTTTCAGGATACACATACCCCTGAAGTGAGTTCCACACCTTTGGCAAGCAAATGTAATTTTCGATTTTATTGCGTGGTTAGATATGCGTGGGCGCATCAAAAAAATACACGTGATATTATCCGAACCAACTCCCCCCTATTTGGGACACGTAATTAATGGACGATCCTTTACGAGGCTCTCCAGTAAGTACGCTATCTGCGTGCCGTGGTTTATGATTTAGTTAGATGTTTAGTCATGAAAAGGTAACAAACAGTCAGAGTTACTTTCTCATTTATAATATTAGTATAGAGTATGGATTTTAGTATGTAATCTCTTGTCAAAAACCATACTTTAAATAAAATATTCCCCTTGTCAACAGTGGGGAAAACAACGACACATCTAACTGTGGTTAGGGTGAACAGTGACCCAGCACCAGTTAAGGATCATCAAGTACCAGTGTTCTTGTACAGCAGGCACTCCTTCGTCGCTGATCAGTGGGACCTTACCACCAACCAGGTCAGTGAATTGAAACTGTTTATAATTAACTTTTTAACAAAAAATAAACTGCCTTCAAAGTACACTAAAAAGTATGAAATAGTTCTATAGAAAATATTTCGCTGACTTCAAAACTGTCAGATAAGAGTTATTTCATACTTTTTAGTGTATTTACTTTGAAGGTGGTTAATTTTTATTTTTAAATGTTAATTTATTTTTGAGTTTTTAGTTTCATTATATACTGAATACATCTGCGTAACCCTTTCAAGTGTACAGGTGGGCTGAAAAGGAAGCTAAAGCAATATTGCTAACGCAATTCATTTTTTCGAATTCTCGGCAGATCCTACGTAATTTCAATACTAGTCACTCATTATATGCAATTCAATTCAATAAAAGATTCGGAATTGATGAATTGCATAAGATCTGCCGTAAATTCAAAAAAATGAATTGCGTTAGCAATATTGCTTTAGCTTCCTTTTTAGGGGGGCAGGCCATGTTGTGTTGTGCGATTGCGTAAACAATGCATATTTATGCAGCAATCCCGGCCGATTTGCTGTCATTTTTTGAAGAGTTCCGTTGTCTATCTCCGAAACTCATCATCAGATCTATATGAAATTTATATGGTACCCTTTCGGAAGAAACCCCTTTCGAGCAAAAAAGTATTTAGTAAATCCGAGGGAAAAAAAATGTTTCTTTGGCTTGCATAGGGACTCTACATACAAGACGAAGAAAAAATGTTTTATTTTCCCTCTGTCTTTTTTTCTAATACCTATACATTCATCTCTCAAGAGGAAGTTCACTAATTTATTAGGACCTTATATATGACTGTTTTATGCCACATGCGAATTGATAACCTCCTCCTTTTTGAAGTCGGTTAAAAATAAGATAATGTTTTAAG
The DNA here is from genome assembly GCA_951394255.1 of Polyploca ridens. NCBI lineage: Eukaryota > Metazoa > Arthropoda > Insecta > Lepidoptera > Drepanidae > Polyploca > Polyploca ridens. Next base: position 14,483,790 of record OX596243.1, read on the forward strand.
TTTTAAGTCACTTTAGAAGACTTATTTTTAGATATTTGGAATTCTTTACGTGGAAAACGTAACTTTGTTTCAATCAATTTCAATTTGAAACACCCTCTCAATCGGTATCGGTATATAGAAATGGTATAAATACCTATTAAATACTAATAGGTATACCTACTAAGTAGTTACTAAATACCTACTAAATACAACAATTTTGAAAATGGTTCGAGTTGCAATGGAGCTGCTACTAGTACCTATACATAGCTAGTTATGTAGTGAAGACCTGTAGAGAGAACTAGCAAAGCGTAGAGACAACTTTTCACATTCTTGAATGTTTTATTTTTTTCTTTAACAAAGCGATGTAAGATCTAATTTTGGTCGCGCGCGTCGGAACAATCGCGCGTTTTATAATATAAGTTTCATTCCGCTGCGATAATAGTGCGGCCGGTGCCAATAGTTTTACTCACGCGCAGGGTCAATGCCCTTTATATCCAATCCATACTATGTACACAGTTGTTAGGTTTGAGAAATAAGGAAAACAAAGGAAAGTCTGAGTTATGTCTTGTAAGGTATTATAATTAGAAGTAAGGCGCCGATCCCACAGAAAAGAGTTCTAAAAATCCGCGTTCCGAGTTCCGAGTTCACTACTGTACCTACGTACATACAGCGAGCGAGCAGTCTAGAGTTCCAAAGGTAAATGGGCAAATTTGTATGGAGCTTGTCACATTGGCGGCCAGCTATAATTTCTATGTTTTCTATTAGGCAATAATATAGATATTAAGAGTATTAAGATTTAAGAAATAAGTGAAGATATTATGATATTGCATGGTAGTTGCATTAAATGTAATTAGTATCCCGTACCAAAAGGTGTAATTATATACATAAAGCAAGCAAATGTTTGTTTACATTCTTTATCTCGTCTCATTAGCCTTACTTAAGTTTCATTAGAGACGCTCATGGGCCCGAATGCCCATTGTCTTTTCTGCCTTGTGTCACTTAGTAAATAAGACAGTGATAGCTCAGACGTGTCAAGACATAAGGTCTGCTTTCCGTCTAAACACATTAAAAGGCATACCAAAAGGCTTAGAATTGGCTTAGAGATATACAAACATAAAACAACAAAATCCGTGCAAAGTTACAGGATTTTACGGTAAAAAATATGTCCTTTTCAGCTTTAGTACCAAGTTGGTAACATTATAAGCACTTTATTATTTTGACATTTCATTCGATTTATTTGTACATATATCAATAATACTTCTATAGTGTTTTGTGTAAGAAAAATAACCTCAAACACAAAGAAAATAACATACAAAATCTAAAACGAAATACAAACTAGCGCCATCTATTGTCGAGTGGCACCCTAAAAAGTGTCCGACTAATATCTGAACCATAAATAAAAACTTTTTTGAATATTTCGCTAGAGGGCATTACTTATCTGTAAAATGGAAGATATTTTAAAAATTCTGCAACAAATACAAGAAGACCTAACCAAACAAAAATTGGAAATTAAAATTATGGAAGAAAATATTACACAAACAATAAACAAAAATATTAATGATAAATTCAGTTTCATGGAATCAAAAACTATACAATTGGAAAATAAAATAGATGAACAACAAACAAGGATTGACTTCTTGGAAAGACAAATCCGAAGGAAAAATTTAATATTCTTTGGAATACACGAAACGGAGCACAATTATGATGAATTACAAACATTGATATTAGATATTATTAATAATACTTTGAAGCTATTATGTCGGAAAGAGGAAATTGAATCGGTTATGCGTATAGGTAGAAGAAATGGAAAGATTAGACCGATAGTTGTTACATTTACAACAATAGGTAGGAAAATTGATGTTTTGAGAAAGAAGAAATCTCTGGAAGGTTCACATTTATACATCAAGGAAGATTATCCACCGAAAGTACTTCTAAAGCGGAAGGAGCTCCAAGAGAGCCTGAAAGTTGCTCGTGAGTCAGGGGAAAAAGTGGCTTTAAGGTACGATAAAATTATAACATTACATGAAAAGTCAGATATAATTGGAAAACATAACACAGAAAAAAGAAGACCAAACAAAAGATACTTTCTACAGGGAAAAGAAAACGTTGATAAATTTGAAGACACCGCCAGGCAAACCCCAAAGAAAAATAAAGCGTCTTATATGCATCAGCCATGCAATATAAATACTCCTACACCTCATACATCAAATAGAGAATTCGGTAAAATTCTTCCAAAAAACTAATAAACAGTGGCCCTCTTCATCCTCCAATCCGGCTGGTCACCGTGGAGGATCCTGACCAAACCCCCCCAAGTCACACATGTTGCAATGATATCAATAGCAATAGGAAAAGAAAGAGATTTACTCAGGAAAACGAACTATCGCAACATCTCTACATAACAAGTCTAAATGTACGAACTCTACTGTCAGATGACAGACTAACTGAATTATATTATGCTACGAAAAATGTAAACTGGGACATTATCGGCTTGTGTGAAACCAGAAGGAATATGGAGGCTATCGAAGAATACTCAGAATTTACACTTTGCCACACGTCTGGAACATCAGGTAGAAATGGAGTAGGATTTATGATAAAAAAGTCACTTAAAGAACACCTAATGGATTTTAAAGCATTTTCAGATAGAGTAGCAACTTTAACAATAAAAACGTCACATAAAGAAGTGTGGTCATTGGTTCAAGTTTATTTACCAACTGAAGCTTACTCCGAAGAAGATATGGACAAGTTTTATCAATCAGTCGATGATGCTTTGGTTTTTGTGGGCACAAAGAATCTAATTATATTAGGAGATTTTAACGCACAAGTCGGAATAATGCAAAAAGGCGAAGAAAAAGTATTTGGTAAATATTCGTATGGCCGAAGAAGTCCACATGGCCAAAAATTGGTAGAGTTCGCATTAGAAAATAATCTGAAAATTGTAAACAGCATGTTTAAACGAAATAATCATAAAAAATGGACATGGCAATCACCAAATGCAAAACATCGTAATGAAATTGATTACATTCTAACGAACCAACCCACTCAAGTTCAATGTTTTGACATTATAAACAACTTGAATTTCAACACAGATCACAGAATGATAAGATGCAGGTTGTACTTGAAATCAAATCGGAGTAGAAGATTCATCAAGCCTATTAAATACACAAGAAACTTGCCACCAGTCACAGAAGAGAGTGGAATATATTGGGAGAGCAAATTTCTTGAAGCTACGAATATCTCATGTGACATCCAATCTCAGTACAACAACATGGAGAGTGAAATAAAACTTCTTCTAAGACAATTACCCAGAAATAATAACACTAATAGAGAGTTAATCAGCCAAGAAACTATTTTACTTTTAGAGCAAAGGAAACTTCTTTACAAAGAGAGAAGAACTAAAGAAACTAAATTTAAAATAACAAAAATTAGTAAAGAAATAAATAGAAATATGTCACGTAGGAGAAAATTATATAGACAAGAAATATTTGAGAAATACATAGAGAAGTCAGGAGCAGTACGTAAAGCATATAAAGAGTTGAGATATAAGTCTGAGTGGACTCCAAATTTGAGAAATAAGGCCGGATATGTATTGACAAAACGCCCAGATATAATTAATGCGGCAACAAGTTTTTACAGGGATCTTTACTCATGTGATGAAACCCTCCAAAAGGAAACTCCAAGCATTTACATGGGAAATGACCCCACTGTTACACCCCTGCAAACGATACTTCAGGCTGAGATAGAGTACGCTATACAATCTCAAAAGAACGATAAAGCATCTGGCGATGACAATATCGCCAACGAAGTGTTGAAATCTTTCTTACGACCCCTTCTGAAACCTCTTCAAATATTATTTAACAATATGCTTACATGTGAATCGACACCTGAGCAATGGTCTATATCCACAATAGTCCTATTACATAAAAAGGGAGATAGAAGTGATCTCGGTAATTATAGACCTATCAGCCTTATGTCGAACCTTTATAAGGTTTTTTCTTTAAGTAATATTAAATAGGATAACAAATACTTTGGATGATAATCAGCCCCGTGAACAAGCTGGTTTTCGTAGGAATTTTTCAACAATGGATCATATCCAAGTAGTAACACAGATATTAGAGAAAGTAAACGAATATGGAAAAACACTCTACATGTGCTTTATCGATTACACAAAAGCTTTCGACTCTTTGGAACATAGTGCAATTTGGAGGGCTCTGGCGGAGCAAGGTATCAATGTAAAGTATATCAACTTGCTCCGCAGCGTGTACTCTAAATGTTATGCCAAGGTCAGGCTAGAGAAGGAAGGTACTGTGTTTCCCATAATGAAAGGTGTGAGACAAGGAGATCCTCTGTCTCCAAAAATTTTTGCAGCCGTGCTTGAATCCATTTTCAGAAATTTTGATTGGGAAGGGAAAGGTTTGAAAATAGATGGAGAATATCTGAGCCATCTCCGTTTTGCTGATGATATTATATTATTTGCTGAAAATGCTACAGCCCTAAATGACATGTTGAATGAATTAGCGAAAGAGAGCAAAGATGTTGGCCTATCTTTAAATGCATCCAAGACAAAAATACTAACAAACGGGTGCATACAGGATATAATAATAGACGGTGAAGTAATAGAATATGTGACGGAATATGTTTACCTTGGTCGGTCTGTATCCTTTGAAAGTACAACAGAAGGGGAGATAAAGAGGCGAATCGCTATGGCATGGAAAAAGTACTGGAGCTTGAGAGAAATCATGAAAAATAAAGAAATAAAACTAAGCATTAAGAAAAAAGTTTATGAAACAGTGATTCTCCCATGTTTAACGTATGGTTGTCAAACTTGGTCGCTACGGCAGAAAGATGAAGAAAAAATTGCAATTTGTCAGCGAAAAATGGAAAGGAGTATGCTATGTATAAAAAAATCAGACAAAATAAGCAATAAGAAAATTAGAAAGAATACAAAACTACCAGATATAACAAAAACAATAAGACTAATAAAATGGAAATGGGCCGGTCACATTTGTAGAATGGATAGTAGAAGGTGGACGAAGAAAGTAACAGAGTGGATTCCTAGAGATGGGAAGAGGAAAAAAGGACGGCAGAAAAAGAGATGGAGAGATGTATTTGATCAGATTTGTGGACCAGAATGGATGCGAGTAGCTAGAGATCGAGATTTATGGAGAGTATTGGGGGAGGCCTACGCCAAAGAGGCGACTACTACCTTAGCATAACATTATGATTTATATATTATGAGCATTATTATTGTATATTATTAGCATTTTGTAATTATGAAGTATATTTGAATTATTGTAAAAAATATTAGTTTATTAGGTACGTTCAAGAAAATTTGCTGTTACTACAAATGATTCGTAATGTTGTTTATATTGCTAATTTTGTATTTGATATTTTGTAATTGGTAGTTAGAATAAATGGCTTTTTTATTTTATTTTATTTTATTTTATTTATATCAATAATACTAAATTGAGTGAAGCGATAAATAGTGCATTGACCCCGCTTCTGATAAAAGCACTGAAATTTATCTCTGTCTGTATTTATATCTATGTACTTATAATGTATTTCGGGAGATAGGGACTGGAGCTGGAGTACCCACTTTTTGCAGTACACGCAACAATTTATGTTAATTAATAAAAAAAACTACCTTCCGCCATAGAGGATTGTAATATCGAAAAATAATTTTATACCACTAAGTTGGCTAACAAATGGCTAACAAGTATACGGCCCGCCTAATGGTAAGCGGTTACCGTAGCCTATGGACGCTTGCAACACTAGGGGTATCACTCGCGTTTTGCCGACCCTGCCGAAATCTCTTCACACCCTTTTTGAAGAATCCCTTGCTGTACTCCATTGGGAAAACCACGGCGGAGAGCTCTCATTCCACAGTTTGAGCGAACTGCGGAAGAAAACTCCTTTGAGCCCCCACAGTTACAAACAATTCTGGCTTCAATGTGTGAGGATGGATTCCCCGTCGACGGCGAGAGTTGCGATGGTGGAAGGTAGCCGTTGGCATCAAGTCGAACAATTCCTTGGAACACTCCCCGTTGTACAAGCGGTAGAACACACATAAGGAGGCAATGTCTCTCCTCAGCCTGAGGGGTTATAAACCGTTTGTGAACTCGGGATCGTCGGCAATTCTAGCGGCAAGTCGCTGAACCGAGTCTAAAGGCCCAAGCTGGTATCTAGGTGCCCCCGCCCACCGATAACAACAGTACTCCATTTGAGGCCGGACTTTGCCCCGATGTGAAGTACCGCCTCACTATGTTGAGCACTCCAAGCTTTTTGGATGCCAGCTTAACCTCGTCTTCCAAGTGACTTCAGAACAAAACATCGTTAGAAATGTCAACGACAAGGATCCCGATACTTTGACTGATGTTCAAGGAAGTGTTCTGGAATTGTGGACCCACAAACCATGGGATTTTCTTAGGGGTGAACGCGCAGGCTTGAGTCTTGGTGGGGTTGAAATGGACTAGGTTTAGTCGGCTTTCCTCCACCACGGAACGACGGATATTTTGCTCGGCCCGTGTAATGAGCGTCCCCTGTACTGTCCGTCCGCATAGCAATGAATGCCGTCAATACTAGTCAGCATATCATTGACTTCGGATTAGAACGTCGCTAGAAATGTCGACGCCAAGGATCCTGATGCTTTTACTGATGTTCAAGAAAGCGTTCTTGAATTGTGGAGTCACAGCAAATGGGGTTTTCTTAGCGGTGAACGCGTAGGATTCTTACACTTGTTTACTGTATTTAGCATAATACATTTATTTTAGCTTGATTATTTTGTTGGCGCGTGAATATTTTGACGGAAAACATACACTGGTTCACAATAAATTAAAATCGCCAATACCACTATAAAGGTAGTCGATTAATATTCATGGTCGGACCACGAGAGGCCCAGCGAGCACAGCACGCATTATGTATGCAGCCAGTACAGCGTCTATTAATTCTCATAAATGTATCTACGGGTCTAGTAACTAGGAGCTCAATCGTCTGGCCTGAGTCACAAACTCATAACATAGACCTCTGCATTGCATGGTACCTACTGTCGTTAAATTGTTTTATTTAGCAGTTGGCAATAACAGCGTTCACGCTGTGAGCTCGCTCTCCTCTAAAATAATTGGGCAATAAAAAACGTGTATTGAGTCTAACATGGATTTCTAGTTGTGCTGTCCATCGGTTTATCTAACAGTTAAAGAAATATAATAGGATAGCAGAATTAACACACCAAACAAAGACGCGGCCATTTAGTTACGTAGATTTTAATTCTTTAAATGTTATTTTCATAAATATTTTGAAATTTGATTATCCTTGGCAATTATTTAGTTATCGAACCAAAGAAGAGTTCACTGAATCGACGAAAAAATTTCATATAATTATCGCGAGGTCTAAGCTCACAGAGCCACTATTGCCACTTATAATTAATGATACAAGAACATGAACATTTTATGTAGGTAGTATTAAACCATAATTTATCCTTAATATTCATAACTTCACGCCACGATTTGGTTCGGTTCATAAATTCCTATCAACACCAAACAAGTCGGATTAAATACAATGATAATGTATAATTGAGGTTAGCGAAGAGTTGCTGACCTTGTGAAGGGACCGGGCCCTATTTCACAATCCAAACATTGTACCACGCAGATATACGTGATAGCTATAGGAAACGCAACCTTATCTAGCCTGGTAACAAAAAGAAAACCTTGAGACTTTTTAGGGCTCGTTCAAGGAAGGTACTCTAACTATTATGTAATGTAATTAATGTAAGCTTGTTTTCAAAAGAGTAATTGCTGAGTTTATTGCCGGCTCTTCTCAGCAAATGCAACCTTCCGACCCGGTATTAGAGTCAGACTTTTCATAAGTGCCTGCGAAGGTTAATTTGAATAAATGATATTGAATGTTCATATTTTTTCACGGCAATCGCTTACCATCAGGCGGGCCGTAAACTTGCTTACCTACTTCGTCTAAAACATGTTTTAAAAAGCCCTGTAATAAAAGTGTTCAATAATACCTAATTGTACCTAACGTGCCTATATTCTCTGTTTATCCTGTAAAGGCCTTAGTGAAGGCAATAATTAATTATAATATTTTAATGAAAAATATTTTTTTGTAGTTCATAATTATTTATAATAACATTTTATGCTCTAGATTTTGTCATGTTACCCTAAATCATTATTTTACAATAGGTAACAATCTCACATTCTTACAAGACAGACCACTATTAAAATTAACACGGAAGTTCACTTGGTGCTAGGTTCTCCCGTAAATTCCGTAGAATTATCAATGTTCTTAAAATTTCGAGAAACTCTAAAAGAAAATAAAAAATAAGAAAAGTGTAAATAAAATTGACATTATTTTAGAACCTCGTCATGAAAACATCTGGAATACGACAGATAAAAATTACACAAATATTTTCATCCGAAGATTTGTAAGAAAATCTGTACATTGAAAAGTCAAAGCACAGAACAGTACTTACTAACGTAGTCAGCACCCTTTATTCAATTCAAATTGAATAGATTCAAATCCTCTGTAATTTCTTTTTTACATTGTTAGAGCTTATTTACATAAAACAAGCCCTAAATATAATATTAAAGACACATAATAATAATACTCTTCCAAACACGCGGGAAACCATCGAAATTCGATCTGTCAAAACTCTTAATAGTCCTTTAGTGACGGGACACGCTGATGCGAGAGTCGAGCTAGTGTTGTGACCAACTCGACTTAACAATATGAATCGATTTTAGATATTGCCCATATAGATAGAGACTAGTATATTATGAACTGTGTGTTTTTACTAATATTATGATTGTATTTTGTATGTCAAAAAATCCAAATATTTTTTATTCATCTTATCCGACGATCTTAATTCATCATAATAACCCTTAATCCGCATTTATTTACGACTTTGTGGTTGTCACGGTTATCCTACCAATGCAATTAATATTAATTACTAAACCAGTGTTAGGCCGCCAAATAAGGTTTTTTTTAAATAAAATGGAGAGCGTCAATTTCGATATAAAGGATGATGAAAGGAGCTTCAGTAGTCGATTAAAACTGTTAAAAGTAGTCGATTGTACCCAATAAATTAAAGTCGAAGTTTAGAAAGTAACCAAAATAACTTATTTAAGACAAGGCACAGGGAAACCTAGTTTGAGCTCCTGTCTTTTTATGTGAGAGCATCGTGTGAGAGTGAATAAATTATTATTATTATTATACAAATATTAAACATGAATAATAGCAAGCAGGTTTTTATTAATTCCGTTTACGAAGAGTACGAATAACAAGGTTAAATCGTTTAAGTAATATAGGTACTCATCACGACAATCTATGCAATTAATTTTATTTCTTTGTATGTATATGTAATACAATACATACAAAGATATATATATATGTAGATGTAGTTAGCCTTACCCAGCCTGAATACATCTGGCTTTCCCCAATCCCCATTTCTATTGCCCTCTCCTTTTGCTACTTTATTGCTGTCTCCTACTAGAAGGTATTAGCAATAAGCAGCTATTTGCTGGGCTATCAGTGCTGCAAACTCTCCTTCTTTTCCAGGAGATTCCATGATTTTTGGACATGTCTCCTTATCTCCTTATTTATTTTTCAATTCAATGAAAATCTCCTGGATTTTCACGATGTGAGTAAAGTGTACGACATTTTATATTTTTATAAAAATAACACCTGATATTGACATAAAATAAACCAGTCAATGCTCTGAATAATCTGCATCTCTGTGTAAAACTTGCAAAGTGACGTTGCGTTTTCGTTTTATTTTCAAGATTTCGTGTATTTTGAGCTATATTGCATATTTACCGGTGGTGTTTTACCCAATAAAGATCAATGCCTGTGAAGTGAAATGAATTATTGTATCGTGATTTTTCAAGTTGTTTAAAAAATCCGTGAAAAGTTTTAGTACGATTACCACCTTTTTACTGACACATTTGTATGTCTTATCGAAACTGAAAATTTTATTACTGACAGAGCCGTCAATGTGGAAGTGATTTATAGTGACTAAAACTTATATAACTCGACACTGGTAAAAATAAGTCCTAATAAAAAGGATTTGCTTGTTAAAACTAAAACTAAGGTATAATATAAAGAATCCTATTAATCTAAATACAGCAAAAAGGTTATTTTTTTATTTCTCCTTCTTTTTGACCCTATCTCCTGGATTTTTGGCATAAATATACTTCTTTTTTGCATGTTGGGGTTTGCAGCACTGTGAGCTATTGCGGTGCCATGATTATAATGGCTCAACTGTCGGCCGATGAAATGTCGACTCGCTATTCCTAATGGCGATGTTAATGGCTTAAAAACAATTTCTGATATTCTTATCTGAAAACATCAATTGGGTATATACTATGTTGATCTCTATTTATATTTCTGTAGAGTTATTTCTGGGTCAACACGATGTTGTTTACAATAAAGTATAAAATTTAGGCGAGAGCGGAATTAGAACTGTTACTTTAATATAGGTACTTAAATATCTAAATGTTGTCATATATTTTATGTACAAGAAAGTACATAATCTTTTTGTTACCTTTGGACTTTTGATATAATAAATGCTTGTGTGAGTCCCAAAATGTCGACTATATTGTCATTTGTTATAATTTAATTTTTATTATGAACTAGCTGTCGGCGTCACCCGCGTTACCGGGATAAAAAGTAGCATTTAATACTCGGGCATAATATAGCTTCCTATAAGTGAAATAATTTTTCGGATCCGACTGGTAGTGCCTGAGATTAGCCCGTTTATACAAACAAAAAACAGTTTATTATATTAGTATAGGTAGATCCTAACTATGTCTGTCTGTCTGTTACGCTTTCCCGCTTAAACCGCTGAACCGATCGCGATGAAATTTGGCATGCATATAGCCTATGGTATGGAGAAGGACATAGGCTACTTTTTATACCGGGAACGCGGGTGAAACCGCGGGGGACAGCTAGTAGATTATATCTTTGTTATTCTAACTAGTAGGTATAATCTTGTTGGGTATTGTCCGGGATTTCGTCCACAAGAAAACCTTTGAACCCTCAGATGCTGAAAGGTTAAAAGTAGCTTTCTAACACAACTACATTCAAGTATTCCTAAACCGCTAAGGATAGGGATAATCCACAATCAGAGATAATGTAGCTTCGTATTAGTGAAATAATTTTCTTAAAAGTAATTCCAGAGATTACCTCCTACATTCAATCTAACAAATTTACTACCTTTTTTAATATTAATATAGACGACTACCAGTCGTCTGTTAGAATGAAAACATTTACCGTAACGGTCTTACTACAAAAAATGAACTAAACACAGTTTCAACACTTGTTTAGCTAGACAGTGTTTTAAGGCTTAGACATTGGTTAAAACCGTGTCTAAGTTTCTTTACTACAAAACTGTGTCTAGTTGATGTTTAGTTAAACATGACATAACGTTTACAATGTGAGCAAAATCGAAAATCATTCAGTCATTCGTTCCTACGCGTTCCTAAACACGCAGATATTTTAATAAGTTATCAACATTATTTGAGTATTTGTGGGATTTTATGCTATTCTTAAGTCAAATTAATTAAACAATTTTTTTTTGATAAAACATATAAAATTATTACTAATTTAAGATGTTTAAAATTTGTTTTATTCAAACACACGTTTTATTGATTTATAATACAAAGTTGTATGCGTGTTGTATGTAATAGAGCGTTCATTTTATTTTGCGCATATTTTGACATTTACACTCGGTGTTCAGTTTAACTAGATACAATACAATTTATTGATGAAGTTACTTGTGTAAATTAAAAGATTTCGAAACAAGGACATGTTCTGAAAAATCTCTATAATTATGTTCCCACAAAAATAATTGTGTGATAAGGAATGTTATGAATGGTCAACGGATACTGTTATGCATAGGTACTAGGGTCCAAGGACCAAGCGCCATTGTTATTTTTTTTGGTTAACGGCAAATACGCTTTCTAGTTGGTAGAAGATTTCATGATAGTTATTTAAAAAAAAAAACTCGGTATATCGTAGCTTCTATTTCTAATAAGTAATATTATAAATTACCGCGCGGCGGCGTAGTATTGGATGGCTATGCATAAAAAAAAACAATAAAATAACAAGTCTTTTAATAACAATGATACTAGTCTTGGGTAGCACACATTTTAAAAAAGAGAATTGTGCGAGGCTGTCTTTTATAAACTGTGGCAACACAGTGTGCTACCACGATTGAGGCGAGGCCCGGTGAGGCTGCCGCTCGTACTGTGTCACTTGTGTGTGTCACCTGTGTGCTGTGCTATGTGTGCGAGAATACAAGATGCACATATACATACATACAGTAACACGCACTCGTTACGAGTTGCATTCCCAGCACAACAGACGATTTGGATAAACTCACCGACACGATTGTGTTTATCAAAATAGCTCTTTCAACCTGTTAAAAGTACTAAAAATCCTAATTATTAATTGTGTAACATGTAGATATAGGAATAATATTTTAGCTGTTTACCGTTTAAATTTTAAAAATGTTGGCGCGACTCGCGAGCTTAACTATGTGTGTGTGCAGTCAGATCAGACCATAGATAATACACTACGTCTCGCGAGGAGTTGCTCGCGCACCCTCACGTCCCGCCTCGCGAGGCATCGATATTGTGGTAGCACATTTCAACATAATGAGTGAGGTACTCTTACAGAAAAAGTGTGCAGCTACAATCGTGCTAGCACACGTGCGAGGCACCCAACACTAAATGATACATTATTTACGTAAACCAACGTATATAGTATTTGGATTATTATGTTCACTGGATATTTTTTTTTTTTATTTGATGATAGTATTATATTCGAATAGATCGTGAATGGTTTAATTTATTTCTCTAGCGCTATCAAAATCGTACATATCAATAGGACCATAAAATCAATTATATCAAAAATATCCATATTTTAAATCAAATTCAATAAGTATAATTCAATAATGAGAAATTTCATAGCAAAGTGTTGTTAAACATCTGCTAAACAACCCTCCGCGTGTGTTTAAATTCTAAACCATGTCTAAGGCGTGTCTAGCTCAAAACAACTGGTAAACACTGTTTTGTAGTAAGGAATTTTATAAACACGTGTTCAACTGATGCGTAAGTTTTTTGTAGTAAGACCGTATACCTTGGTTCGCGGTTAAATAAATAACAATGATTGTTATTAATAGGACGCGCGTCTCATGCGAGACCCAACGGGTACGATTTTCTCATTTTGGTGAGCACTAACTAAATGCCTGCTTCCCAAGATAACATAGATAAGATTAATACACAAGATACATTAATTTAAAATAATTTATTATTAGTTACCTACAAATTGTCAATAACAAATTATTTTCTGTTAAGATTTAGTCGTTCGAACGCAGGGGAACAGAAATAGCTAAGTGAATAATTGGAATTTATTAGTCGACGTTTGTTGCGAGTAGAAATTGCGACACAAAACTGAATAATTCATTTGAACCAATTTCAGGATGGAAAATAGTCTAAACCGTGTGGCAGGAAAATATTAATTTTATATGTTAGCAGAAAATGACGCATCTGTCTAAGGGGGTAAAGCCGCGGGACGGAATGCTACAGTAAAAAGAAAATTCTTTTGATGAGATTGTAGACTCTACATTATGTATTGCAGAACCTAAACGACCTAAATCAGGGAATGGGACCACCGAATCTCTATTAGTACTATAAATACAATAAAGGCGCCGCATGATAGCAGTAGTAGCAGTTACGTGAAATACCGTTGCGAAGGTCGTGAGTTCGAATCAATAACAAAAAATATATCGTAATTCAGATGTGGGCATAATACCAATGAATTAAATATATGTGGATCCCCATCTACTCTGTTTTTATAGCATAAAGTGTTTGCGCGGATATTACTGGCTACGTTTAGGGTTGCTACTGTGAAATATATTTTTAGTATTTGGAAGAACTATAACTTCTCGTTCTAGCAAAGAGTTATTTCCATGCTAACTTCAGTAGCTTTCGGCGTTGATAAGTGCCGTCTTAGGACAGACATTGAATAAATGCGGCTTTGACTTCGACTTTTAACTACTGTAATTTAGCATATATAAAAGTTTGTTTACATCATGAACTTGTTTCTTTTTTATCGAGGGTGTTTAATCTGATGAACCACCTCTTTTTCATTCTCCTAATGTTAGGTTTCAGTAAAAAAATGTGATAAAAACAAAATAATGTACATTTGGCAACCCTAGCAGCACCGCCAAGGCGCCTGACGACAGCATCATGTGAATATGTCTGTTGTGTAAGGGGTACTCAACCTATTTATCTAATAAAATATATCACCTCCATACTGTACTTAAGTAATTTAAATATTAAATGAACGATGATTGTTGCTGTGAGGAGTCTCATCTATCTGTCAACATTTTGTTACATACCACACATAGAAGCACAGCAGGTATACTTACACAGGTTTTACATACAGTGGGAGCACTAAATAATTTATGGAAATACTTCATATTTTAAGGTCTTTAGAGAATATTAGTTTACAACTACTAATTTGCATGAATTGATTGGGTCAATGCTTAGTTTGGGATCAGATAGCCGTGTGTGAAGAATGTCGTAGGACATTATTATTTTTGAAAAAGCAATCCCTTTAATTTCCCGCTCAAGTAACAGATAAAAAAATGACAATATGAATTTATTGTTTTCTCATAAATAGCTCATGACATTATCATCCTATCGATGTTGGTCATACTGTACTTATTCTATGGATTTCAGTAGCCCGAAATAAAGATTATTTGTGTCTATATATATATTACTAACGATATACGATTTAAGAGAGGTAGAGCATTACGTATTCCGCTCAAAAAGCAACTTACTTCGGGAAGTACCTCCACCTTTCTGAATACTGCAGCCAAGTAATAATGTGTTTCTAGCGTGAGAAAGGTCGCCAGTGAAGGATTGGTGTCCCGGATGCTGCAAACGTCCATATGGCTACGGTAACCGCTTACCACCAGGTGGGCCGTATACTTGTTTGCCGACTTTGTAGTATAAAAAATAATACGAAGGAACACAAAACAATGAAATATTCATGGAATAAATCGTGCCTACTTAAATAGATCAACGGTTACGACACTGACGCAATATCGACCTATTTCAAATAGAAAAACATGTCCAAGGGTATGTGTGACAGGTGATTTGACGGTTCACAGGTGATTTGACGGTTCCGTAGAAAAGGCCATGAAAAAGCCAATAGTTTTGTTAGGAACCAAAGTATACCTACTTATCTAGTGTCATAGAACTATTATTTATTCTGTGCTAGTGTTTAAAATTGCAAATCACAAAATTACGTCTCATAGTAGCAATACTTTAGCTCGCAGTTAAAAAAATAACAATGACATCAATTGTTATTATAGGACGCGCGTCCCTCGCGAGACCATACGGGTTGGCATAATTAATTAAAGTAGAGTATGTAGAGCTAGATAGAGTATTAGAGTCAGACTAGAAATATCAAAGGCATCACAGGCTAGAAATATTATTTACAAATAAAAAATCCATCATAAGATTTAAACGTAGGTATGGAATGGGGTTAGTTGTTCGGAAGTAAATTAAAGTGAAAAGCATTCACAGTTGATCGGTTATCTCGTGTTAGGTTCAATGGTTTGGAAAAAAACGTAGGGTAGCATTAGGTTGGCTGAAATGAAGACGGGTTCTTGTAACGACGCGACGGATCTCTAATAGTAAAAAAATAAAGTATATTTTGAAACCATGTTTCCGGGTTGACACAGCCGCGTCAGTTAAGTAGTTTAAAGAATTTTACATAATTTATGTCATAAATAAAGATAACAATTTTAGAATTTCACATAAACTTGGGTTAAAGATAGATGTATATATAAGTAACTAGCATTCCGTCACGTGCGATTTCACCCGCCCCCCCCCCCCCTTATGTCTGGTATCTATTTACAAACTCTACACACCGTAGTCAAAATATGTGGCTTGGCCGTTTCTCTACCGTCCACATGGGAGTAAGGAGAAAAATGTATTCACTGTTCATTACTTTTTTGTTATTTAATAGTTCTTGTAGTAGTGAAACGGCCAAGCCACATATTTTGACTACGGTGTGTAGAGTTTGTGAGGTTAGGGCTTGTAGAGTAAGTGCATGTAGAGTTATAAGCTTGGCTCTACATGAGATCTGATAATTTTTTGACAGTGCGAGCCATGTCTTGGCAACATTTTACATAATAATGTTTTTGGTGGGATTTCACTTCTTTTTGTAAGTTGCCTGTTTTTTTTTTTTTTTTTTTGAAATTTCCAAATTTTATAATTTTTTTGTTGTTTGTGTACTAATACAAACTTACATACCAAATTTCAGCTTTCTAGGACTTCAGGAAGTACCCTATGAGTTTTGATGATCATCAGTGAGTCAGTGACGAAATCGGGGTTTTTTAGATATCAATAAAATCTAAAGTATAAGAGCTATGTTATTGAAACTTAATATGTTAAATAAGTTCACTATTGATATCATATCCTGAGAATTTTGTTTATCTGGTGTAATCCAAACTCAAGTTATGAGGGTTCAAAAAATCGACGAAGCGCTTCGAGAAAAGGTAGGTAGTGCCCTTTCGCTTCGCTTGGCTGTCTTGGCGGGGGCACTTCCGTGCCCCCAGATAACAAATAACAATATCGGAACATGCTTTAAGCACTCACAAATTTATTTATATGCTGACGACATGAAAATCTTAAAACCTATAAATAATCCCGTTCATGTATCGGAACTCCAGGAAGATTTAACACGCATTGATGTTTATTGTAATGAACACAAATTAGACTTAAATATTTCAAAATGTTATGTCATTACTTTCACGCGCAAGCATCAACCGCTACAAACATCATATATGCTGAAAGGATCGTCATTAACTAGGGTATTTAACATCAGGGACTTGGGGATCATACAGGACAGTAAACTACTATATGATATGCATATTGCTTTAACAATATTAAAACACTCAAAGTGCTATACTGTTCGTTTGTCCGCAGTATCCTAGAATATTGCTCACAAGTTTGGAGTCCTATGTATGAGTGTTATATCTCAAGGATTGAACAAATTCAAAAGAAGTTCCTGAGCTTGAACGAATTAACCTAAATCGTTCAAGTTCCTGAGATACCTCCAATTCAGAACCGGTATTGTGGATGATAACTATAGTGTGCGATGTCGTCGTCACCATCTCCTTCCGTTAGACACTAGCTAGACGAAACATTGCAGATATTACGTATTTTTTTAATATTCTACATGGTGCAATAGATAGTACGGAGCTAGTAAGCAAAATATTTGTTAGAACACCGTTATCAATGCGAAGGAAAAACCTGTTATTCCATACCCCCTTTGCTAACACAAATTATAGAAAGAACTCATTCTTTTGTAAGGTCCCCAGCGTTATCAATAATCTTCTTTCCGACATGGACTTCGACCCGTTTTTTGATAGCTCAAATTCAATAAAGCTAAGACCAGTATCGGAATTCTTTGGTTCTCAAACGTAAAGTAGGTAATTAAATTAAAGTAGGTATATCCTAAAAACTGTAATTTAGTGATTTTTAGTGATTGTAACTATATATTTTTTCTTTTCTTCTTAAAAATATGATTGTCTTGTGTATCAGCTAGTATTTAATCATTTTATAAGCTACTCTGACCAACTATATATTTTGTTAAATATTGGCGAAAACTTGTTATTGGCCTCATTACTAACTATTTCAGCAGTTTGATGTATTATAGCCGTAAGTTTTCCAATAAAAATAAAATAAAAAATAAAATAAAATAAAATTAATTTCTACTTGACGTCTGTGAGTGTCTAAGAATTCTTGTAGACACCACATCAAGATTTTCGGTTTAGTCTTCTAAAAATAATTTTGTGTATTCTAATAAGGAAGGAAAGGAAGGTTATTTATGGAGTACGTAGTTTGTTTTTGTTATGTTTATGGTCTCAGTGACCCTGAGAACTGGTTTTATGAACTAAACTGGGGTTCAATAGTAAACAACGCGTAAACACCGTTAGAAGAACTTAGAAGTATTTTTTTTTGCCTTGATTGAATAACTTACGTAACTGTAACACATTTCTTGAATAAAGTATAAAGTCTCGTGCTGTTTGTCTCACCTAAATATTTATAATGATTGAATGGTATAGTAATAACTAGCTGTAACCCGCGGTTTAACCCGTGTTCCCGGTAAGAAAAGCTTATAATAATTGTATAAGCTTATTTTCATATCATCTTAATGAAAGAATGTTCAGACTTTACCTCTTTATAATATTACTATAGACCAGTGATTCCCAAAGTGGTCCACGTCGAATCTCCATAAAATAAACGGGGGTCTTGACGTAAAAAAAATGGGGGTCAAATTCAAATTCAAACATTTATTGCATCACACTATATACACAAACTCACACAGTTAAAGTTGTCCATCAAAATCTATCTGGTTTCGATAGTAAAGAACAAAAATGTGGTCTACGAGAAAAAAATGTTTGGCACCCTCTGATATAGCATAGAGTCTATGCTTTATCAGAGGTGTAAATTTTTTTAAAGCGTTTCAAAGTTAAAAACACTTACTGAAAATTCTTTAATTCAAACCATTCTCGAGCAGTATTTGTTGCCGGCATACGAGGGCGCCGAAGCATTCGTCCGCGTACCCAGCAGCGACGTCCTGATCGGAGGCCTCCTCGGTGGAGACTGGAGCTCTTGTCTCCACCGTCTCCTCCTGAGTAGCGTGCGGGAATACACGCTCGACTACTCGAATCCGATGTTGATGGGCGGCAGACTACCCCGAGTCCGCCGCTCTTGGGCTCATGTTGGGTTGAATGTGGCTTAAAAAGACTCCCCCCGGCGCCCTGTTCTCCTGCGGTGGATAGCCGGTATGGTAGTGTTCTCCCTTTCAGGATCTGCCCCTACATTACGAGCATAACTCTCTCTCAGAAGGTTTGGAGTGGGCCCCAAGATCTCTCGCTGTCAACCACAGCGTGAACCACGCTTGGCAGCGAGAGATCCTACCCCACTTCGGGGCTGAGCTTGCTGCACTCGCTTGCCCAGGCTGGGCATACCTCCAACGTATGCTGGGCCTCCGTCATCCGTCACGTAATGGCATTCGGCGGTCAGCTCCTTCCCGGCAATCCGACACAGATACCTCCTGACAACCATTTTACGAGAGGATCTGCGTCAATCAGAAGGTCAACACGCCGTGCCTCCGCTGGACGGATGGCCGCGATAGTCGCTTTTTTTTTTTTTTTACTATTTATAGGCCTGTGTTTGACCGCAATGTCACGATGGTAAGTGATGATGCGGCTGAAGGTAGTAAGCACACAAAGCCTAGAAGGAACTGGCTCTCAAGTGAAGCTATCGCAACACACCGAAAGGTGCTTGGCGACAGATTTTCAACTTGAGGGTGGTAGCCAGCCAGGCGGGTACTACAAAGTACCCTACCACCGTGCTATGGTTTCCTCACGATGTTTTCCTTCACCGAAAGCTCAAGCCCATTGTAGGATTCGAACCCGGGACCTTCGTCTCCTAAGACCCACACTAAGGTGCTCCAGCCTAGAATACCCCTCCTGGATGGCGAGCGCGCGCAAATGAACCCATGCGCCGCTCCACCTCGCGTTGTGCCGGTCTGTCGCCCTGGGCTAGCGCCTCCTCACGTCAGAAATAAACTGACGCGAGGGCTCTCGCCTCAAGGTCCCAAGGCAAGAAACCGGCCAGCACACACGCCGCTTCGCAGGAGATCGTGCGATATCGCCACCACCCTCTGCGGAGGAGGACGATATTGCGGCGATACAGGGCTTCCACGCATGCGGGTGCTCCGTACATCACCATCGATCGCACGATCCCCAGGTATAGCCGCGTACAAAGGGCGCCCGGTTAACCGGTGTTCGGCAGCAGCCGCCGCACCCTTGGCACCAGGCACCCGAGGTGGGCTGTGAATCCCACCGACCATCGAGAACGAGTCCTAGGTATTTTATTATCAACCCGACACGACGTCTATTCGGACTCCACTCACGACGATGTGAACATGTCGAACCCGTGAACACAGGGCCTCAGACTTTCTAAGAGCCACCTCCAAGTCCTTCCGCTAGTACACACGGCAACACATCAAGCTATATATTTCCAGTATAAGCTGCAGGGCTATTTTAAAACGTCGGATTCGATATCGGAAACGGATTCATAAATTTCCGAGGCAAATTTAAGCAATTCCTATAACCGAAAACTTTTCGATGGATCGAATTGATATTTCCGTAAATAAACATAAAAAATATTCGAATTCGGAAATTAAAATAGCAATTGCGGAAAATCGCCTCGGGCGTTTTTGAATCCGTTTCCGATATCGAATCCGAGCGTTTTAAAATAGCCCTGCTGATCTCGCATTGTATAGGATTTCCGTACAATGAGAGGTCAGCTTATATTGGAAAAGTATAGCTTGATCTGTAGCCGTGTGTACCATTGATAACTTCCACAACACAGTAATCTAGTGCGGAAGCTAGAACTCAAATTGTAATCTAAACATGCTGGTCATTCTTTTCATATAAAGATGCATATTCGAAACTTTATTAGGTACTTATAGGTACCTACGTATGCAGCTTTCAAATATACCGTAACCTACGCATTTTATTCACTAAGAATTTCTCAAGGAAAATCATAACAATAACAATTTCATACTTACAAAACCTACATTATCAATTTCATACTTACAAAATACCTCAAAACAATACCATAACAAATAACAAAAACAGCTGTAAACATGACTCATGGTATGCTCGATGATTCTTCCTAACCATTTACGTTGGACACTTATGTAGTACTTGTTTCTACACACATGCTAATAATCTAGGTGTCTTCTTAAACTGTTCGTTTAGGCATGTTGTTCGTAAACTCGACTATTTATCATAAATTTTTATTCATAGGGAAAAAATAATTCGAGAATAATTATTTTGGTGGCAAGATTTATATTATAATTTTGAGTAGCTAGGTAGGTACCTATTTTGACTGTATAAAATATAATGATGCAGAAACTCTAATAGGTCTAAATAGGTAGGTACCTACCTACTTTTTCAGCAGACAGCAAGAGAGTGGAACTTCTATCAGGCGTGAGCGCATGTTTCCTGACTGTTCCAGACTTTTGAAGGACCTCCTAGGTAGTAGTGATTACAGTAACTTTGACCTTCATTAGATTGATAGAATGGTATTATCTTCATAAGCATTTACTTATATATTACTGACTAAAGAAATACAAATCCATCGCAGTCCGTATAAAGATAACTTATGCATGTGCCAGCATTTTACACGTATGCAGGTTCATGGCCGCGAGAACACGAGGCAATACTTACTTACCACATGAGCAATACCTACAATCTACAATACACAAACATTTATGAGTGTGAGAGAGTTAGGTTAAATAACAGCTTATGACTCTACACACCCTAACTCTACATTCTGCAAGCCCTAACTTCACAACCTCTGCACACCGTAGTCAAAATATGTGGCTTGGCCGTTTCACTACTACAAGAACATTGAATAACAGAAAAGTAATTAACAGTGAATAAATTTTTCACCATACGCCCATGTGACGGTAGCGAAACGGCCAAGCCACATATTTTGACTAAGGTGTAGAGTTTGTGAAGTTAGTGCTTGTAGAGTTAGGGCGTGTAGTTATAAGCTTGGCTCTACATGAGATCTGATAACTTTTTGACATTGCGAGCCATATGGTCTCCTCTTGGCAACATTTTACATGAAAATGTTTTTGGTGGGATGTAGATTACCGGAGATTTCCTAGGTAGGTACCTCCTACCTACGTACGTGAAAACTTACGAATTTTACCTCTTTATAATATTAGTAGTAAGTATAGATTTATTTCTCTACATTTAGAGATCTACCAAATCTACATCGAATGGCGAACATTTTCGACAAAATTATTCCTGCATTATAAAACCTTTGACATTATCAATTAGTACGGGTCATTAACCCCTTCTCATATCGAACAATAATAAAATTATTACATTAATTATAGGTAGTTACTAGTTACATATAATTATATTTAGTACCTATAGTGTAAATGATAATTATAATTAAATTCAATGCACGAGCTGCATAGAGCATAGATATTGTAGTATAATAAGTAGCCTACCTAGGTATTATGTGTGGGAGTCGACATTGGACACGTGTAAGGTGTTGGGTATAAATAGTAAGAAACAGCGATAAGGAATTCTCATGAATTTTGCTGATGAACTTCCTTGTATTTTTTGTTTCACTTATACCAATATCTTTTTACTATTTATGGCCCCGAATTTTGACTACCATGTTCATCGATGATGTGGCTAAAGGTACACAAAGGTTAAACGGGAACTGGCTCTCATTTGGATGTCAGAACACACCGATATTCAATATGAGGGTATAATATGGTAGCGAGTCAGACGGGTACTACAGAGTACCCTGCCACCGTGCTATGGTTTCCGATGTCTTCCTTCACTGAAAGCTCAAGCTCATTGTAGGATTCGAACCCGCGACATGGAAGAAAAGTAGGCAGTAAGTAGGTTATATAAGATTGCAGATAGGAAATAAAAAAAAACTTTTTAATTATATTTAAATAAAAATATTTATTAACAATACACTGACTGTTCACTCCTATTACACATATTATATGTATTGATATTTATTCAAAGCGTAGCAAACGAGATATCTGAAGGACATTTGTTTACGACTATGTCTGAATCTATTTAGCAGTGTGTGGTGGTGCGGGGCTCGTGTTCTCGGTATTTTTATTGCTGGTAATACCGACACCATGGGCCCGTGATCATGTCGTGTTTTTTTTTACCCGACTGACCCTCCTTTGATATGTTTTTATCGAATTAGCTTCCGGCCTGCTGTCCCCCCGGTTTCACCCGCATTCCCCGGCATAAAAGAAACCTAGGTTATACTCTCTGAAAAGTCCTCTGCTTGTCAAAAAAGGTTAGTTAAAATCGGTTCAGCCATTTCAGAGATGCACCACCTTTTTTTGTATAATATCAATATGCCTAAGAACCTGATTAAGAAGATTATTAGCACAACACATTACAGCCTTCATTTAAAACTGTCTGTGAGTGCTGAAAGCTATTTACTGATTTATTAAAACTTAAAAATTATAGAATTACGATCGTATTTCGACCTATTGAGGCGACCTATAATATAGATTAGATATGCAATTAATAACCTCACTTATTTATATACTATTATCATACAAAACATTATATTGTGTTGTGACACGTGGGTTATCGAATGAAGTCTCATTAGGTTATTTATCGAGACATAAACATAACCGATTAGATATCGCGCGGTTCTGCTTTCTAGAACAGTCAAGCGTTGTTTGTATAACCTATGTATTGGAGAATATTCCGTGGTAGAATACATTTTGGTCATAGAGGAATACAACAATGTTAATCAGTTGTTTACTGTTTTCAATTACATCTTGATTATATTTATAATACAGGTTTAATTTTAAATGAATTTCACTCCACATTCCGTTTTTGGGTGGAAGTAGAAGACCTACATTTAATTTTATCATTTAAATCCTTCCAGGTTACCTAAATTGCCTTCACCTCTAGGCCACCGTTGACTGATCTATGGTATTATTGGTACCTACCTACTTATAAAGGAGAAACTAACTAGGTAACTGACAGATATACGCACGCACAGCAGGTCTAGAAAATTGAAATTATTTTAAAATTTACCCCCATAGGAGGGAGGGGTGCCTAGGGTAGGTTACTCAACGAACATTTCGTCCAAATTAAAAATCTCTACGTCCACTGCTTTGGCCATAGGGTTTGGGTGTGCGTTGCTATCAGCCATTCAATGACCGTGTTTTATTAAGTAGATTAGATATATGTAACTGCCATTCAAATCAAGTTGTGATAAAGAGGGGGAAATAGAGATATGAACAAACATGCCTTGAATAAACAATGAGCGTAGGTGAATGACCTCAACCCAACCCAAGAAGCTAGAGGTTGACCCCATCTGTCACGTGTGGATGACACTGAACCAATAGGTAGGTAGGTATCATAGACAAAAACACTTTCCCGGAATTACCTAGTAAGTGACAACAAATAATATCTACTCAAGGTACCTATTCCATCAAATCACGTCTCTTCAATCCACTCTTGCTTGGCTAATATAAGTAGGCATCTTCAATGTATATAACGTCAAGTAAGCTTTTAGATTGATCAGTATTTGAAGAAATTGATTTCAATATTGGTTTGTACTTATAGCACTTGAGGTAAGTAACAGTACCTTAGTAATGACTAGTAATGTCAGTTTATCGAAATTATATTTGTTAAAGCAATCGGAATGTAGTTCTAAATCACACAATAGGTATAGGTCACAGACTACGGAGGACATATTCTCGCTAACAAAAAACTGTGTCTATGGAGTCGGCCACCTCTCACGCACACCTTAGTTGGCTATTCCGCGGGAAATTAGACTCTGTCGCCGTTTACACAGAGTCGATTACTCGCGCTCAACTAATGTGTGAATGTGTGCGTGCCGGCTTGTACGTACAGCGTGGTGGCCGACTCGAGTGACACAGTTTTTTGTTAGCGAGAATATATCCGACTTTTTTAAATATCTGTGGTATAGGTATGTAATGAAAGCGGCGATGCAACGCAAATGCATTGAATGGATCACAAAGTCAAATGTTAAATGATTTCCTCATAATGAACTAGCAATATTAACTATGTATTTATCTCTGTATCTTCTCCCAAACTTATTTTGCATCTTTAGTCTTCAGTAAAAGCCTAGTAAGCTGCTTTCTCGCTATCAGTGACACAAAATAACTAATACCAAACCAACCAGTTATAGTACTTATAGTTACTTCCTCAACCACTTTCAAGTCCTATTTATTTAACTACAAGCTGGCCCCCGCGGTTTCACCCGCGTTACCGGGATAAAAAGCAGCCTATGTCCTTCTCCATATAATAGGCGATCTGCATGCCAAATTTCATGATGATCCGTTGAGTACTTGAGGCGTGAAGGCGTAACAAACAAACTCACTTATATATATCACTATATATATAATAGTTAGGATCCTCTAAGTACTATCATTCAAGATGCTCAAAATCGTAAACGGAAGAATCGTTATCTTATCAAGAAAGAATAGAAACAAAAACTACACAGCCACTTATAATTATGCGCAACGAATGCCCGCACATGCTCTATCTCGCATGCGTTGTCTTGCGTGCCGTTGCGCCCGCGCAGCTCTGTTGCCAACCAGCTAACTGGGCCAATAGAGGCGTGACACACTTCATTATACGCTCTAATCTGCGCTTCGTATATAATCACCTGTAATAACTACAGTTTAATCACTTCATTTTGTACTTATAAACAGGACTTTGCGGGTGTACTTTGAAAATGGTCTACTGGTCTACTGGATATAATACTAATTTTCTTCTGCTCCATCCAGGCTTGAGTAGTTCTTTGCAACTCTTGTGGATATTGATTAGCAGATCTTAATCCAGGAGTTATAATAATATAATAAATCTTTATAGGGCATAGATAACCAAACCTCTATCTAGAGGTATCAAAACTTACTACGCGTGTTTACTTCTGATTTTTCAAGGGTCTACCAACAGGATGTATATGATGGTAACTAATTCAAAATCAATAAAAGAACGAAATACAATAATGTAAAGTGCGCAATTCTGGACGAGTGCCAATGTTTACTCGTCTCGACCGATTAGTGTTGCATGTTGACGTAAAAATACTAAAATTAACATCATTAATACTTTACGTCGTCGTGGGTGTTTATTTTCATATCCGTTGATTGTTTTTATGTTATGTTATATTATAGTTCTTAGACACATTTCTTTCGATCAACTCATATGTATCGCAATTTGAGGTTTAGTAAAGAGTTTCTTGACATTCAGCATAGGTTCCTAACCAAAAAGGTAAAAGGGAACCCTAATGGTGCCACTCGTTGCGGTTTATATATGGTAGCAAACAAGCACAGCTTTTTCGAAATCAAGAAAATTCCTTCTCCGAACATATTAAACTATGCGGTCCGGTTTTGTTCTACAGTCAGCCCAAACCAAGAAATTATGCATCAAAGAAAGGTCGGAACCCTCGAGTCAGACTCCTGGACTCTTGGCCGATTTTATTTCCTGTAGCATCATATGGTGTACAATTAGATTCTTTTGTATTGTATTTACAGATTTCCATTAGCAGAACACTCGTCTTATTCGTATCGTAGCTTATAAATCTTAAAGTAGTTGTTCATCCTGTGGATAATCATAGGATGAATTGGAACAGGATGTGCTAAAAATAAAAAGCACAGAATAAGAAATAGTTCTGAATATTTGAGAGTCAGTTCCCTGCTTACCTACTATCTTCGGCCATATATCATCATCTATCATAGTAAACATTTACTGCACTGGTCAGACACGAGCCTATGCTCAGTTAAAGAAAAGCAGCTTCTGGTTTAAGAAAAAAAGCAGAAGCATTTTTGTGAAGAAGATAAAAAATAACCAGGTGGTAATTTGTTGCAGATCCTCCCATACATCGATGGCTTCAACCACGTATCCAAGATAGCTGCACTTACTGATGTGGAGATTAGCCTGGTGCGAGCCTGCGTGCAGAACTTAGTTTATTACGGAGTGGTCACACTGGTGCCCATCTTCCAATATTGTGCAGTGAGTTGAGTTATATTACCAATTTTTTCATAGTAAAAGCCATCGTGGTTGCTTATCAGATGATTGCACACTGCTGGTTTGCCACTATGCTGCGAACAAGGGGTAGACTTCTACGCCCCACCTTCGGGTCATCTTTGAGCTTTTTAATTCGGAACTGAGGCCCTACTACGAAAAACGAAACAAGATTGTCCGATCATCGTTGTCAATCAATTAGCCAATAGAACTGCATAAAATTTACGTCTCGTCAGTTTTGCTGCAATTCTATTGGCAACGATGGTCGGAGTATCGTGTATCGTTTTTCGTAGTAGGCCGTAGTAGGTAGTAGTCGGACTGGGATCTGTATCGACATCAGAGGAATTTCTGTTGTTTATCAATAGTCGTTTTAACGTCGCTGATTGTTGTGGTTTGGATTATGGAATTGCATCTAGGTATAACATGATTCGCCTTTCTTAATCGATCGGAAAAGTTAAGCTACCGTAACTGGATGGATGACATTTTTGTGCTTCGGAATGCATGAAAAGCCGTCGGTCCCGGTTATCAGTTAACTGTAATAGTCGTGCTTTAGTTGGAGGCCTTCTAAGCGTCTTAAAAACTCCAACAGTAGGTTGAAAACTAGCCTACCTTGACCGATCCGCAGTGGGCAACTGGGCATGCGTGATGGAGTATTTGCTCATTCGCTTTTACCCTCATTCGTGAAAGGAGGCCTGTGCTCAGCAGTAGGACATTATATGCTGATGATGAGATGATAATGTTTGGATTAATGTCTTGAATCTTAAAAATATAAACACAGTATTTAAAAAAAAACCGCTTGCTTGGACTTACACTAAAAAGTATAAAATAACGATGTAGGAATTATAATTCCTTCTAATTAGGTAAGTAGGTACTTACTATTTTGAAGTCATTAAGAACTTAAATTCTACCGATTTATCAAAGTACCTTTTCGAGAGAAGTTTATCTTATAAACAAAATAAGACAAATAAATGAAAAGTTAAATTTCTAATATAAGCACCTATTTTGAAATAATTAAAATCTTAAATTGTAATTTTCAGGTGTACAGCGCAACGCCTAAGTTAAGACAACTGACACGGTGTGCGGGTCTTCAGCGGCAATGTGTCGAGTTCTGTGCGCGATCACGTAAGAATTAATATTAAAATCTGTATTTATTAGCTTAGGATTAGTGTTCTGATCCCAAACCAATCGGAGCTATATTAATTTACATCTAACTAAAACTAATATCTTCCATATAAATACAATAAAATATTGAGTATTGAAACATCCGCCTACTCCTTCAAGGGTGAAAATATTAGTTTTATTATTCAATCAAGAGGCTACTGATAGTTTACCATTTACCTACGTCTATTCAAAACCAGTTTCAATATGGTGTCGCCATTATATTGCGAAGTACTAAAATTACGTCCAAAAAGAATAAATTATCTTCTAGCCGCCTCGTTCGTCCGCACAACGACTCAGCCGGTCCTATTTTGGACCATTGGGATGTGAAATGACCTCCAATTACGGTTTTCTCTCGACAATACGATATGGGGTTCTGTGAGTGTCTGAAAGTTTGTCTTCTGGTTATATAAAAAAAAAATATATAAACTTCCAGTAAACGTTACACGTAACGCCATCTAGTGTTAACTTTCGACACGTAAAATGGCGCCATATTTCTTTGTTTGAGAGTGTATCATTAAATTTTATTTATTACATGTTGTTGTAAATACAATAAATCATGTCATACCAGGATCTAAATACAGCTATACCATAGAGTTAGAATACTATAGAGTGATAGAGTTAACAATGTTACATTGCGCGAAGTGTGAGCAGTTTCCATTCCATATAGAGCATACAAATATATCGTACACTATATAGTTGATTTACAATAGAGATAAAATATATTGCTGAATGCAAAGCAACCAAAGTCCACTCGCTCTATGAACAGGTGTAATGTTCCATGTGCTATTTACTGTACCTACAATCCATCTTTTTCACAACTTGCCCCCCTCCCCCTGGGCCATCGGCTGGCGACGCCCTTTATGTTCACCATAGCGGTAACTCATGGTAGGTGTAGAGGGCTGTAATTCTATGGTCTTTAGTTCTGTCCAATTCCCTCTGATATATAGTTTACTTCAACTTTCACAAAAATACGGTGACATATACATATATAGATTTATTTTACAGTTAGCCGTTACTAGTCCAGGGTCGATAATTTTTAAAACCAAAAAAAATCATAATAGGATGAAACCCATTAGAAAAGGAGGGAAATATGATAAAAATGAAAGGAAAAATAATTTACGGGCGATCTGAGGTTGGGAAGGGGATGGGGGTGAGTTTTTAAGGGTAAAAAACGGTTTTTCTCGATTTCCGGCAAAACTAAAAGTCCTATCGAAAAAAGTCAAATGGAAAAGTTGTAGATAATAAAAAGATCTAAAACTTTTGTATTTACACTTTTTTCACATAACCTCAAAATTTATGTGAAAAATTCAAAAAACCAAGTTTTTGGTTTTTTATTTTTATCTTTTACAAAATTTTTTTTTTTTTAACGAAATTTTGTGAAAACTTACCTTTTTATGTCCCAAATACGCTGTAATTTATTTAATTAAAAATATTTATTTTTTCACCTTATTTTGAATTAATATCGAAAAAACACCCTAATTTTCAATCGAAAATTCACCCGTCAAAATATCAGCTTTTTTCAAAAAGTTGGTGTGGTTTCTGTTCGTTGGAATCTCTACTTTCCGATGGTAAAAAAAAAAATATATGTTACTATAGTAAATCTTCTCAGAAATCAATGTCAAAATGTATAAATAATATATTATAAATCTATAAAAAAGTATAAAATATATATGAAAATCGGCCAAAAGTTTGTTTTATTAGAAATATATTTACGATATATATTTTATATATTTTTTATAGATTTTAAATATATTTTTTATAGATTTTCATATATATTTTATACTTTTTTATAGATTTATAATATATTATTTATACATTTTGACATTGATTTCTGAGAAGATTTACCATAGTAACATATATTTTTTTTTTCACCATCAGAAAGTAGAGATTTCAACGAACAGAAACCACACCAACTTTTTGAAAAAAGCTGATATTTTGACGGGTGAATTTTCGATTGAAAATTAGGGTGTTTTTTCGATATTAATTCAAAATAAGGTGAAAAAATAAATATTTTTAATTAAATAAATTACAGCGTATTTGGGACATAAAAAGGTAAGTTTTCACAAAATTTCGTTAAAAAAAAAAATTTGTAAAAGATAAAAATAAAAAACCAAAAACTTGGTTTTTTGAATTTTTCACATAAATTTTGAGGTTATGTGAAAAAAGTGTAAATACAAAAGTTTTAGATCTTTTTATTATCTACAACTTTTCCATTTGACTTTTTTCGATAGGACTTTTAGTTTTGCCGGAAATCGAGAAAAACCGTTTTTTACCCTTAAAAACTCACCCCCATCCCCTTCCCAACCTCAGATCGCCCGTAAATTATTTTTCCTTTCATTTTTATCATATTTCCCTCCTTTTCTAATGGGTTTCATTCTATTATAATTTTTTTTCACTTTTCATTATTTTTAAAGGCTTCTACCCTGGTCTATACTGTCAGCGCTCAAACTTAAATTTTATCCAGTTTACTAAAAACTTAACCAAGTAGGGATGGAACTGTACCTACCCTAAACCCACTCGTTGGGTGAGCTGAATAGAGCGAGACAATTATACGAAGCTAGGTAGAGCGTAGCATTTATTCGCTCAAAGAAGCAGCTCAACTGGGGGACTACCTTCACCTTACAGAATACCGCAGCTATTGGGGTTGGGCGTAGGGTCGGTAAGTGATCCCCCGTGGCTACGGTAACCTTACCAACATGCGGACCGTAGGTACGCATGTTCTGTTCACACACTTCGTAATGCAAAAATATGTGGTTATGCCTATGTATTTACTTATTTGTTATTTGGCAGCCCGTCAGCTGCCGAAGGTGAGCGATCTGTTCCGCATGTATGCTGGTATGACGTACGGCAGCACGGTGCGCGACCTGTGCAGGCGGATGAAGCCTCAGGAGCTGGCCATCAACGAGAGGAAACTCGTGCTCTTTGGAGTCCTCGAGGGACTCATTAGAAGGGTTTATAAGGTGAATTTGTGGAATTCAAAATGCTTGTGCTGCATTGAATTTTATCTTGATGGCATAACGTACAAATTCTAAATGAGACCATGAATGGCTGCGACTACAGTCTGCCTCAGCTCCGTGAAAAGTATTTTTGCCTCAGTCCATTACGTATTATCTTTCACTAACCTCTATTGACTCGATTGTTAGTTTTTGTGCATTGCATAGCTTTAAGTCAGACTCCGGGAGATTTCCGGTATTCATTAATAGCGATTAATAGGAGCTTACTTCTCTATACTATAACTTTGTCTAACATATTGCAAACATATTTTTTTCCTCTTTTCCAGTACCCAATAACTCTGTACAACGACGACACAGTATCAATTAGAAGTGACCACAGCCAGCCCCTCATGAGGACCTACAACGGGTTAGTGTGCCTCGACGAGCTCTGCTGCCAAGGCGGTCTCTCCGCCTCACAACTAGAGGAACAGTTAGAAAGAGATAGCAACGTTGTGTTCATAGTTAAATGATGGTGTCTATCTATACTTTATTATATCAATGTGCAATTTTCTTGATGTTGGTTTAATGTGATGTCTTATAAAAGAGAAACTGATATGAGGAAATTTAATGCTACAGACTGTTTACTAGAATTATATTACCTTTGTATGATTTTTAAGAGCGGAATATGGAAAAAATTGTTATTGTATAGTCACATTTAAAGTTTAAGTTAGGGACTGATTAAAATTGTCTAGTTTTATGACTACAGTTTTCAACATACCGAAATTATTGGATTACCTAATTCTTGATTTCATATTACATATTTACTAAAGTACCTAATTATAATGTAATGTTATCTCTGTTTTTCGAGCTATGTTTGTCTCTTTTTGATACATAGCTTTGATATGGCTGCCAAATATGTAATTTTTTAAATCTTCCAATAACTATTTTCAACGAAAATTAAATGACTAATGCTTTACAAAATAAAGTCAAAAGTCCATTTTTCTGTTGAATATACATTTTAAGCTTTTTTATAACATTATTATTATACCGACAAGTTCAAAAACTGCTCAATATTGTTAGTTTTAGAATATATTTTTGTAACATTATATCTATATTTAATCTGTGAAATGTACATAAAATTGTCTATAAGTAAATGGTGCTATGCATGTAACAAATTTTTATAAGATTATTAACCTGATTGCAAAATGTATCGAAATTAATTCGAAGATTTTTGTTCGGAGCCTGGCATACTCTCCAGGCGGCACTTTGATATTTTTTTCTAATTGCGGTAACGAACTTCGATTGGGGACACTTTAAAAAACAAAATATTACTTGGGTGTTATGTCCTAAAACTCCACGTCTCGAATTGCAAAAAAATAATCAAAATGTGGCCGAAAAGTATGTCAATATCTTCGAACCCTTTATATAATAACTTTAAGTTTTATAAAAATTAACCAAAGAATCATTATGACTTGAATAGATGAGATTTTCATTTAGCATTTTTTTTTACTTTTTGCAATCGCTACTTACTGATGTTTAAAACCCACCGATTTGGAACCATTTTTATTCAAATTGCAGCATCAAACGCACTGAATATTTTTAATATACTACATACATTATTGATATATTTTCGTGTCAAATTATACTCACTTCTAGTGATATCTAGTCGTGTTATCCTTTAGATTTTAAATATTTTGTTATTTTAACTAGTCAGCTAATTGTTGTAATTTTATTTAAAAGTGTAAATATAGATTTGATCGCAACACTCTTAGCTTTTACCAAATCGATAAATCAGTGCATAATATTTTGTTTGTAAGGGTTTTTGATTGGTAGTTTATGTAACGTTAAAACTTATACCCTTAGTACAAAAGAAGGTTTAACGCAAGTTTAGTAAAACCAGCCACTCGGTCACTTTCATCGGTCACTTAACGTCAACAGAAAGAGACAAGGCTATTTTAAAACTTGGGTTTGCCTTTAAACCATCTTTCGTAATAAGACGGATAGTATCAATGAAACAACCCGCCTTAAATAAGAGAATCATTCTTGGAGATATTTTTTATTGTTTTCAGAGATTATCAGCTTATTACTGTTGTTTAATGACTTCCATTTTATTTGTTTAGTGCTAATGAATATTGATTCTATTGAAATATTGTATAGTTGTATGTTATTTACGTGTATAAGTGAAGATACTGACTCATTAAAGTTAATTATTTTTGTCAATCTTCACGTTTTTAATTTGCTTCCTATATCATAGACCAATAACATGAAGAATGACATTGTCCGCGTAATGGTATAAAAGGCATCGGAAGCTCACCTAAATATTAATAATAATTTATTGCAATTTTCAAAGGTATAGGTAATTATTATGATTACAATAACATTATTTTAATAATAATATATTTTGTATATTCGCTGTAAATTACGTAGGTATATCAAATAAAATCATTTATCTAAAATACTCTATGAAGAAAATGTATGTAGTTCAATACTATGTGTCTTTTGTGTGTTAGTTTATGGAATAGGTAGGAACATTTATTAGGTATATTATAAATAAAACGTCTGAAATAGTAAAAAAAATATTATTCAAGAAATACTCACATACACACAGACAGAATTGTATTATGAGAGTTTGCTATTATTTAACTTTGAAAAGGAACCCTAAAGTAGATTTTGCTTGTTATCATTTCGATGGTAGGTATATTTAATTATGGGAATTTGAGTCCACCGAATCCACAGAAATGATAGCAGCGTAATGAAAATACAAGAATAAATTAAATAAACTCTAAAAAGTAAAATGCTTATTATAAAATCACTACTCAAGTTAAACGGTACTTAAATAACATACAATGTACAGTTTTGAATCAATTTGAATTGAATTTGGATTTGAATTTGGATGAACGATACACAATGTAAAACAGCTACTGAAATTAAAATATTTTAGATATTTTTTGTCCCCATAGAACCGTAATGATGTACTTGTTTACGTTTTTTTTATACTACTTAGGTAGCAAACAAGCATACGGTCCGCCTTAGTAAGCGGTTATCGTAGCCTATGGACGCTTGCAACACCAGGGATGTCACTCGCGCGTTGCCGACCCTGCAGAACATTCTTCACACCCTTTTTGAAGAACCCCATGCTGTACTTTATTGGGAAAACCACGGCAGGGAGCTCATTCCACAATCTGAGTTTGAAGTGAATAAAAGGGTTCCGAAATGAGATTCCTGTGGTAGATACCGGATAGTCTAGGTAGGTGATTGTTGTACTTGGGAAATTAACCCTAATATGCATACCTCAAAGCTGGGTATTTTTCCGGAGTATGTTTCATACGGAAAGGGCCTTGGCCTCGTCATCGCTCTTTACAAGGTGTACGGCCACTCTTGCCACACACATAATCAGAAACTGCGATAATTACTTTTTAATGTTTATTCACAACGTAAACAAGTCCTTTTGCCTTGTTTTCAATTGGGAAGGTCTTGTCTTGATTGGTATTTGAGATGTATGAGCTGTTGTCTCTACCCATGTTGTATACCACCAATCCTGGGTGTGAATTATATCTCCAGAAACTGAAAACATGATATATTCATATCAATTCTAGCATATTGAAGGTTGGCTGTATTTGCAACACAGCGGGTCCAAAATGCACTATTGATTCGATTACTTGTGGTTTATGGTTTTTGCATGATTAATATAGTTTCCCTGAATGGAAAGTAATTTATTTTAATGGTATTAAAATCTTCAGGAATTTATGAAAATCTCTTCTTCCTAACTCATCATTGCAGTTTTTTTTTTCCAACTCCAACTTAACCCGTTGGTTCGCTAATAGGACGCCCATTGTTAAACTAGATAAAAATATAAGTCTAACTGCTTTTGAATTGATTCAAATAAAAAATAAAGGTACTTACAATTGCCGTAGTTTTTTTAATATTTTGGGTTTGCAGACGAAGATAAGGAATATCATCAAACCGATTAGAATGTTGTACATATCTGAAATGTACCAGATACTCAGCCTCGGGGACAGGTGGCTGGCCACTTCAAGCACCCAGCTCAATCCCATCACGATGGACAGTTTCAGATACACTACGAACCTGCCAACATAATAGTTAACATTACATATCAAATACTAAAAGAAAAACATGATAATGACAGATCGACTATTCATCGCTATCATCCCATTCATGCAGTTGATGTAAGGTTTACTTTATAAAACTCTCCTTTGAGCCGCTTGCGGCTGCCAGGGACTGTTAATAGGTTGGCAGTCCACCAACCAAATGGATTGGGGGGGGGGGGGCAAGTTGTAGGTACTGTCGAGAGCACATGAAGTCATTACACTTGCTTGTCATCTTACTTGCGAGTCTTACTAGTTCTACCTACAAACTTCTTATGACAATTGTAATAAGAACGAACGGTACAAAGGTCTCACAAAGACAAAGTGCGAAACAAGCATATCCACATAGTGAACAAGGCACTGCAACTACCTGAGCATAGGAGAGGTAGAGGACGACCGGCTACGTGGTGGACCCAGGGCCGGCTCTAGCCCATGTAGCGCCCGGGTGCAATCAACAACCTGGCGCCCTCTAGTAGGCGCGCGATCCAAATGGATTACTTAGTTATATTTTCATCAGTGATCGGAAATTCGGGTACATTAAAAACCTTTGCCACGTTTAGGCTCACTGCTAATGACTAGACTCTCGGTGGCAGTGACCAACGGTGTGAGATAGAGTAGGAAATCACCAGCCAAGTGACTGTGGTGGAAGCCGTATAGTAGGCCGCTCAACAAATCGTGATTTTCTAGGTATCTCAAAAGTAGCGTGTTGATCCCCTTTACTTTTGTGTTGGAGGTGATTGCGATTCGCCGGGTCTGATATGTCGCCCTTTTTGAGCGTCAAGATGGGTTTCCATTTTGGTATAGGAGAGCGCGACAAGACGCATTGATACAGGCCACTATTCAGGAGGTAATAATTCGGTTTCATTAAAGAGCATTATTTTATGAAAGACGCATTTTGGCGGCGTCGTCGTCACCAGGGGAGCTCGGCGCCCACTAAGACCCTGCGCCCGTGTGCGCCGCACACCCTGCACTATAGGTAAAGCCGGCCCTGGCTGGACCAGCATGACGAAACTCCTATTGAAAGAAGAACTGCCCGACCCGAAAACCCAGGACAGGTTGTCCTGGCGCCTGAAAATTAGGAGAGCCGACCCCACCTAAAGTGGAAAGAAGAGGTACAAAGGTCTCACAATAGTAAAATACATATGTTCATGCATTACCTATGCCTGTGGGTGCGATGGGCTGCTGGTGTACCCGCAGCGGCGGAATCCAGCACACGCATGTCTCGACTCAGTCGCCGGTTGTTAAACATGGTCATCAGGAAGAATAGCCAATTGCATAAGATCAGTATCAACATTGGCACGTAAAGGTAGAGCAGTTTTTCACCACCTGAAATGTCATTCAAATATGGTGAGATGATAAAAGAGAGCATCAAGTTACACAATACCTAAAATTACTAGCTGTCCGTTGCAATCTTTCTTAAGACTAAGGGGCTCTAAACCGCTTGTAACTCGAAATCATGGACAATACTAATGGCAGTAATGGCACGCCGCTAAACCGAGTCAAAAGACCTAACCAGATAGGTACCCCACCCACAGGCAGAAGACAGCAATACCTCTACCATGAGTTTTCTACACTCGCTAACGACTACGGTGAATATCTTGTATGACGAGCACCGTCTCTAGTGGACGGACACTTTTGGAAGCATTTCATATAAAATTTTCACCGTAGCCGCTAGCGAGTGCAGAATACGTTAGTGCAGAAAACTCATGATAGATGTACAGAACTCTATTTGGGGCCGGACTTGTGACTTATAATGTTGCAGACTTTGCCCCGATGTGAAGTACGGCTTCGCTCTTTTGAGCATACCGAGGATTTTCTTCCAAGTGACTACAGAACAGATCGTCGCTAGAAAAGTCGATGCCAACGATCTCGATACTCTTCTTGATGACCCGAAATGGATTTTGCTTGAGCTACGACATTGGAAGACCTCCTGAGATCTTTCCTGTTACACTTGTTCAACGCTGGAAGCAGCAGGGCCATTTCCACGACGTTGCAGGATTACGCAACACGAACCTTCTAAAAAGCATCCACACTCAGGTACCTTGGGTGTAACGAACCACGGATATTCTATCATAATATCTTGCATGTTAAGTACACCAAGCGTACAGGTCATGGCGAGCGGCAAACCGAAACCGTATATGCAGTACATTATAAACTTGAAGCATTCTCCTCTGCGGTGAATTGGACGAGCCTTGGCGTAACCCCTTAAAAACAAAAATGAATATAGTTTTCTATACTAATGTAAAGTTTTATAGTGCACTATTTGCAAGTTTCCAAAGTTATCATCTTATACCTACTAGGCGAATATATTTTATTTATAATATTGATTATTAGGTTAATGGTTTTTACCTGGAAGACCACCAGATGTCATACGACATAATATTCATCCAACAGAAGCTTGCCAAGAATGTGAAATAAATTAAGTAGGCTGTGAACAAAACATAAAGGATAATTTCTATTGAACTAAAACTGAAAAACGCACAAATACGCTGGTTGAAAACAATGACTCACTCAACACAAGGCAGCCTATAACTGTATGATTACGCATATTTATAATGGCGAGGAGGAGGAAGGCGAAGAACAGGCTGGTGACGTAGGCCATTAGAATCTTCCCGCTCAGGTTCCTGAGCTCAGGCAATATTGTATAAACTATGAAGACGAGCAGGAGGAAGAAGCAAGATATCAACATACCTGTGAACATGAAAAATATATTAGATTTTTTTTTATCAACAAAGCATAGATTAAAGCTGGCTCAACAGCTGCCAAGCGAGTACTATCCTACAATGAGCTTGAGCTTTCGGTGAAGCAAAACATCGTGAGGAAACCATAGCATGGGTACTTTGTAGTACCCATCTTGCTGGCAACCAACATCAAGTTGAAAATCTCTCGCCATACACCTGTCCGTGTGTTCCAATAGCTGCACTTGAGAGCCAGTTCCTTCTAGGGTTTGTGTGCTTACTACCTTCGGTCAAATCATCACTTACCATGATGAGATTGTCGTCAAATACAGGCCAATACACAATAAAAAAACTAGAAATAATGAAGACTCGTTCCTAAAAATGTTACAATGTCGTCTCTGAGGTCATTAGCACGGTGGAACTCTTAAATGCATCCTGACAGTGGCGTAACTATACCATCTGAGGCCCGTGGCAAATCCATTTGGATGGGGCCAGTAAACATCGTCACACGTTGCAATTTAATTTTAATAAATCACTGAAGTAGGTATTACTAATATTTTGTGCAATTGTCAATTTAATTTTCAAAGGCATATGTATTGGGTACTTCTGAGCTCGCGGTGGCATGTTGCCAGCCCTGCCACTCTATAGTTACAGTTACGCCACTGCATCCTGAATTCAGGAGACGAACAAACAAGATTATGGGTGTTGTCAGTATCTTCATGTTTTTGGATCCGGTATTTTATAATATGGTGTTTGGTGTCGTATCAATGATTACCCCAAATTAAAAATGGATTGCTGCCTAGTGGTGCATCATCAATTATAATCGTCCAGAAATGCGGTATCGGTTTCGTATTATTTCTTATAATGTAGTCTACGCAGTAATTCTCTTTCTGCACGTCAGTCCATCTATTAAAGGCATTCGGTCTTTCTATGGACATAACACCAGTCTGTAAAGTAAAAAGGGTTGATTAAAATATTTTGGGTCAGTAACGCGTGAGTGATAGATACCCCTGGTGTTGCACTTGCAAGAGTCTATAGACTACAGTGACCGTTTATCATCAGGTCGTATGCTTGTTTGCTACCTAATTTAATCTGTGCCTGAGCTCAGTAGTATAAAAAAACTAACACGATTTGACAAATTTAATCTAACTGTGTTTTATAATATCTTTGACCAGCCGTCCGTGATGGGGTGAAATGAAACCAAATACTATTTCGGTCATTTTCCAAAAATGCGGCAAAGATGCGGCAATTCAGTATGTGTTGTGTTCCTCCTACGCGAGCTGTGCGCTGTGCTGGCGCTGGCAGTGTATAGGGTGAACGCAGCGGTGTCGTTCCAAGTGTCACTGCGCTTTGTCCCTTCCGCTGCCGACACAGCGACTCCTCCCAACCCCTCTTCAAATCCCTCCCGAGTATTTGAAGGGATTTCGGGATTCAGGATTTTTGCAAGGTCGACCACGCGTGACACCCGGCGTTGCAAGCGTCCATAGGCTACGGTAAACTCATAGCACCATACGGCTTGCCTGGTGGCTTGTTTGCTATCTCATATTACCTAGTATAAAAAGCATCTTGGTAGCCCATGATCTCGAGCTGCTCATATCTCAACTTATTTTAATGTCCGTTTTATCATAGAGTAAAGTGTCGTTTTATTTAATTTTTTATCATTTTTAGCTTTTTTTTAATTCGTTTACTTAGGACCGTGACATCACTAAGGGCGTCAGCTGAAAATCAGCGCTGCTGACAGAAGTCAGTAGCACTATGCTGAGCTGTGTCCTACTTGACGGCACAGACCTTCTGGTTTATTTATAATTTTAAATATTGTTATGTTAATGTGTTCGTCAAATAAATAAGTTTGTTCTTCTTCTTCTTCCGGGACTAACGGCTTTACGTGCCTTCCGAAGCACAGAAACGCTCGGTCACCCATCCAGGTACCTACCGACCACGACGGTGATGGCTTGACTTTGCCGATCGATAAAAAACGGCTAATTTTGCATACAATGACACCTTCACTGATTTACTTCTGATTTAGTTATTTACTAAATGACTTGTTTTCACGCATGATTTAATATAAAATTTAGTAGAGGACGGTGGTTCGCCCGCAGCAGGTTTGGTCATCTGTACCTTGAGTTGAGTGTAAAGAATTAACGTATATACGCATATTTTCGAGTTTGAGTTACCTATAAAGTATGGGAGAAATTAGTACCATGAGTATTCCGCGAGAGGCGCTGTGCCAATTCCTATAGAAAAGTGTCGTAAATGCAAACGTATGAGTAAGCGTTACCTAACGTCAATTCTTTACACTCGGGGTACTGGTAATACTATTAAAATTTACATAACGACTTATGCACTTCATACGTGTAAACTAGGCTTTAGTGTCCTTTATTTTTATGAGCAGACCCGTAGCAGAGTACCTAAATAAAGCCGAGGGTGTTCAATCACCCACCGAAATTTTAGAATAATATTTAGATATATGACTGTTAATTTAGGTACCAAAGCATATACAGTAAATTAACTTGTTTTTATTTTAAACAAACCGATTTCAGGAAATGTCGTCACTCCCCGAATATGCGTAGGTACTGCCTTGTTTTTGAGTTTGGGATTTAATATTAATTTGATATTATTATGAATGAATAATTACAATATAAGTAGTATAAGGTCAACAATGACTACTTATTCCTTACCTGAACTGAGTCATACACTATTGCTTTCCTCAAATGAGTCAATCTCTAACTCTAAGTAAGAGGCAAATAAATTAAACCTCTTCTATATAAGCAATATTAAGACCACTAAAGCGTTTACATATTGTGCGAGCCAAATGCGACTGAAGGAAATTGATACAAAGCGAGGTTGTATGAAGTGCCTATATATACTAGGTTCGATGTAAGTTGTAGGGCCGTAGCCTCCTTCTATGAGACCGTATGGTCCAGAAGGAGGCTGCTGAGCGGGATCGGGACGACGCCGCAGAGGCGCAGACGTGCCTCGTGTCGGCCTTCCTGCTCTGTAGCTGAGGCTTAGAATAACAGCTACGGTGTTCCCCTGCCTGTCGTAAAAGGCGACTAAACGGGGCCTTTGGGGTCGTGGGCAATCAGTGCAGGGGCTCTGTGCGCCCAGAAGCAACCTCAAGGAGGACGATGGTTCGATGTGGTCACGAGACTGTGGCTGTCGCTCTTGGCACTACACAGATCGTCATAAGCCATGTATCACAGGCAGCGTGGCCGAGCGACATGGAGGACGATCTCGCATCACCACTCGCAGACTGGTACATCCAAAATACTGCTCGATGGAATCGTACCATGACCGCCATGATGTTGGCTACGAAGCTCCTCAGCTCTTCAGGTTTGCTGATAAGCGACCAAATCATCCGAAATCATTTAAGTGAAGTGGTTTTGCGTTACCGAAGGCGGCTGAGAGTTCCACCTATAGCACCCCGCACTCGTAGGTCCCGTTTACAGTGGACTCGCGCTCGCGACCACAGAAATTCGGAGGAAGAAGACCGGATACAAGACGTACTCGAGTTTGGAGGACCTCTGGACGTCAAGAACGTTTGAAATTTTGTCAGGAAGTTCAGGAGTTTCAGAGTTCATAGGTGGAAAAACCGATCAATGATCAGATTTATGCAGAGAGGATTGTTTCAGTCGTGATCATCCCTTTGCGACGCCGGTTGAGTGATTCATTTCGACTAATGCACGAGAATGCACGTCCACACATGGCTAGAGTCATAACACGCAATCTTGCCAATGCTCCCATCGACGTTCTGCCGTGGCCTGCTCAATCACCAGACCTCAACCCAATTATGCACGCATGGAATATGCTCCAAAGAAAAGCTCTGCCGAGTATGGATGCCATGTAATATTGCATACCCCACGACAACTTTTTGACTTGGTAGAAAGAACGTGGGCGGCCATTCCACAAAGTGATTTTGATGAAATCGCTGTGATTATGTGATTCGTGTCAATGGTGGAAACACCGTTTTTTTTTTATCTTTAGGTACAAAAAAAATCACAATTATGTGAATAAAAGAAATATATTTGTATTTGATTTGGTAAATATTTATTGGATAATTTTGTTTAGTTAAAAATGTACTTGATCCGTAGGCATTTTTTGATGTGTGTACAATAAAACTCAAAATACACGTTTTTTTAAAAAAGAAAATGCGTGTCAGTGATTCACTGTGCAAGTAGGTACGCGCCAAAAAAACTTCCTTGCTGTGTTTCTTGCGCCCTTGCGGAAGTCTTCTCAGTTTAAGTGTATTTCGAATACCATTTCCTTACCAGTACCCCAAGTGTAAAGAATTGACGTTAGTCAACACTTATTATCGCGTTTGCATTTACGACACTTTTCTAAAGGAATTGGCACAACGCCTCTAGCGGAATACTCATGGTACTAATTTCTCCCATACTAATTTATAGTTAACTCAAACGCGATAGTATGCGTTTATTAACATTAATTCTTTACACTCGGGGTACTAGGCCTACACAGAATAAATAACTTTTTGATTTTGATTTTGAAAAGTCATTTTGCTTCCATCGCTTATTTTGCAATTCCACGTATGTATCGTAAAGGCCGGCACGGCCACCATCACGGGTTTGAATTCTGAGTCTGCAGCTAGGTACCTACTCTAGTTTTTGAGATACAGAGGATAGTGCCCTGCCAGGTCAGTCAATACGATCAATACGATTTGCTCACATTATCAACCAAACTAATTGAGGCCCCGGGAGACCGACGACGGCTTTTTCCGCCGATGCATTAGCGTGGCCAATCTAAAGATGAAGCTCTACCTTTGAATACCTACGCCAAGAATACAATGTAGTTAATTAGGTAGGTAAGTGCTAACATAGAGTAAATAATATACTAGTGTTTAATTTTACTCACCTCTGTTAAATACATTCGCAAATTAATTCGGCTGAAATCCATCGCTTCTCTCCTGAATGAATTATTTGAGAACTTCCCAGGAGTAAATTCGAATACTTCGTTTGCATTTTTCTCATAATGCGACTTGTCGACATTAAAAACTTTTAAATCGTCGAAAGTTAAAACTTCTTTGTATGACACGCATTTCTTCCTCCCTCCCACGTACTGATTGAAGGGGCAACATTTCGGTATGCATATTTTGTTTTTACATGCATTTGTAGCACTAGTTATATTCTCCGTATAACTGAATCCAATGTTACAAAATAAAAAAAATAACGTAATTAAATTGAGAATCATATTGACGTCCGCTTTGTCTTAGTTAATAATGTATGTGTAATAAAACTTGTTGTTTCCCTATAATTAAATGTAAATTGGGAACACAACACTATCTCGGCTAAAGAGTGCTCTATTCAATAACAACGTATATTACATGTGTTTTCATTTATATACAAATCAGCCAGAGAGCGCATTATTTAACCTAAATATTGATGTTTTTTTTTATTTGGGATGACATCAATATTAAAAATAGTTCATCAGAAATGTAGGTGTAAAAAATATGTTTATCTGTTTGTGCGTTCATACATATATCCTCCCTCATTATTGCGACGAAACTTTGGTGAGTTGTTGTGCGAGGCTGGAGAG
This sequence comes from Polyploca ridens, assembly GCA_951394255.1. Classification (NCBI taxonomy): domain Eukaryota; kingdom Metazoa; phylum Arthropoda; class Insecta; order Lepidoptera; family Drepanidae; genus Polyploca; species Polyploca ridens. Next base: position 14,526,865 of record OX596243.1, read on the forward strand.
GAGCATACCTATTGGTACCTACCCGATGCGTCATATTTAGTCATACATTATGTATGTATGTGATATTATATGTATGAAACATAAGTAGCTTTCGTAGTTACCTTATGACTTTCAGTAAATTAAGATTGCAAAAAAATGTATGTTGCACTTCTTCTCCAAACTTTAATTTACTTACCTACCAAATGTATTTATTTATTTATTTAAATCAGATAATATTCCGTCAACTGCCCTAACATTTCACAGATTTCAATTTTTTCTGTCTTTGTCGTAGAATAAAACCATGAATTTATGCTTTCGACCGAGTTATTTTCCATTTTGAGTAAGTAAACCATATGAATTATTATAATTTTAGGGATTTATGCCAATACTCGTGAATTATAAGATATTTTAGGGGTATTTTAAAATTCAGGCAAAGTTATGGCTCATATTCCTAACATTGCCTACTGTACTTATTCAAAAATAAATATACGCTCTGGATCCTCCGGCAATCTTAAATGTACCTAAAATACTGAAGCATATGGTTATATTTCGAAGAATATAATCTGAAGTTATTTAGTAGGTTAAATTGCTATAGGCAATGTTTGGACACAATTTTCTTCTATCTCCATACATAGGCCAATATTTTGTAGGGTTGTCTCTTTAGAAATAATAGAATACAAATATAGACCATTTTTTTTACTATTTTATTTAATAGTATTCAGTCATTAAAAGTCATATTTATTTAAAATATTCATCAGTCTTAAGAAATTAAATAGAAAGGTAACAAGAAAAGTCATATCAATCAAAAAGCAAGAATATCAATACCAATTAAATTAAATAATCAACAATATCCGAATTAAATTCAATAATCAACAATGGTGCCGATTCTGTTGTAAATTGCACTAAACTAATTTTAGTCACATCACATCTCTTTCTTACAAACATTATTGAAAAAGGATAGAACATATTTTAAGTTGTCAAATTAATCTTTGCCGTCTTATTTTGCGTGTATTTAGTTGTAACCGCGATAGATGGCGACTAAATTTATATTGAAAACAAGGATTGGACTAATTTGACAGGACTACATTTCTTACATCCTTTTCTTATGTTCTTTGATAGAAAGAGACATAGTGAGATTAAAATTAGTTTAGTTGTGAACAACAGAATCGGGGCCAATATCACAATAAAATTAAATAATCAACAATATTCCAATGAAATTCAATAATCAACAATATCCCAATGAAATTCAATAATCAACAATATCCCAATGAAATTCAATAATCCACAATATCCCAATTAAATTCAATAATCAACAATATTATAATATCTATTATCTGCAGGGAAATTGCCAAACGCAAATACATTCGTATCGGTTCGAATGAATTAGTTAAAATGACTATGTGTCATTCAGATAACATTTTTTTTACGGTGGTTTAATGGAAACGTGGCTAAAAGATGTTTATTGTTATTTTATTCGTATAAACGGGCCGTTTTTTACCATGAAAAATGAACATATTGATACCACTTTCAATGCATTTGGCAACTATCTTTATACGCTATATCGCTATAAAATATCTACTTATCATTACGTTTTTTTGTAAATTGTAGTTCTATACCTCATCCTTTTTTATTTGCTATTGTATTCGCGTAAGTAATTTACATATTTACAACTTTTAGTCCAAAATCTCAAGAAGAAAGAAAGTTTTGAATAGGTCAAATTTACAAAATATTTGAGTTTTGTGCATCTGACATAAATATAGTGGAGTTAACGAAATTATTGCATTTCGTTAACTCCACAATATTTATGAAATTTAAAGTTCAACATTGTAAATATATTAAATTTACTTCCGTAAATACAATTTTGATAAAGAATCAATATGGTATAGAGCTATAATTTGGAAAAATCGCAAAATTATTTTAATTTGGTGAGTTGCACGTAATGTTCCATCTTGAAAAGAAAAATAGTACAAATATCAACATGCTTTGACCTTCAGTCTTCAAAATCAATAATACAAAATAATCTAATATATTAAATAATTATCATAATCTTTTCGGTACCTTGTGAAACGGTTTCTAATATATATTTGACAAAGCAATATTCATTTTATCTAGATCAAACTTTAAAGTACCTCGACGGCCAACTTTTGGATCTGGTAATTTTTTTTCTATGTCTAGCATAGTTATTTCGGAGACATCATCTACTACCGGCCAATAAAATGTACCCTTCGAATTCTTTCTTAAGTATTTTATAGTATACATACGCTCCAGCTCGTTGTATTTAGTAACTAGACCGATATAGTATTTAGGTACCTTTGGTGTTGAAAATTTTACCATAACATATTTACCAATACCCATCTCATTCTCATTTTCTTCTAGTTTCTCATTAATTTCTTCTAGATCCAGTTCCTCATTCATTTCTTCTAGATAAGTTTCCGTGTCACTTAGAATGGGAGGAAATGTTCATCACATGATGAATCATGAACTGTAAACATTTCTGAACTATCTGAACTCGATTTTTTATTGCTTCTACTTTTTTGAAACACACTTTTGTACTTAACAAAACTACCTAAAACTATATCTGAATTTTCATCAAATGAGATCCTATCTGGGGATTTAATTGTAATATCGGACAAAATTCGGCTTTTCGTTATATTGTCATTTGATGTAGTTGCACCAAGGTTACAAATATTTCTGAATAATGTCCGATTATTAGATATACGTAAATTCTTATCGACATTCACAGTTGTGCCAGGCTTGATATTTTTTTTTTCTTTTTGTTCCTGATCAGATGATGTTATATTATCTCTATGTCTTAGATATTCCTCAGCATTCAATGTTACACTGGTCATAACTTCATCAACATCTGAATCAGATGACGCGTCATGTCTGATGTTTGTCGAGGCATGGGGTTCATCGAAATTATCATGTGCTTTCTCGTCCCGTTTTAACTGAATATTATTCTTTTTCTTAGAATTTGTTCTATTTGGGGTATCTGGTGCTTTTCGTTTCTTTGTGGTTTCATTTACGAGATCACTGATACTTACAGATTTCCCCGGCTCTATGTATATTTTTTTATTTATCTTTCTCATTTGCCCATTAGTCGGGGTTCTTAATTCTTTTAAATGATTGACAAAGGTCTCGTCATAAGTAACATTGTTAGGCAGCGGACGATAGTCTGGCAATTTATTTAATACGGCTTCTGGATTTATAGGATATATGCCAGCAGCACGAAAGCCGCTTATAACATTTTTAGTAGAACTGAATTTAGTCGCATCTAATAATATTTTTCAAAATATCATATAAAAAAAAAATTATAAGAATATTACAAAAAATATACAAGAATTCCACAGCGGAAGTAAAGATTGAAAGAACAGGTTCAGAATTTCCAATAAGAAAAGGTGTAAGACAGGGTGACCCAATCTCTCCAAAACTTTTTTCTGCTGTTCTGGAAATGGTATTCGCAAACCTTCTTTGGGAAAATAGAGGAATAAACATCAACGGAGAAACTCTGAGTCACTTAAGATTTGCAGATGACATTGTTATCTTCTCAGAATGCCCGAATACCCAGGAGGAAATGGTACAAGAACTAGCTAGCGAAAGCGAGAAGGTTGGCCTTTCTATGAATACTAGCAAGACAAAAATTTTGACAAATGCTGAAACACGAAACATTAGAGTTAATGGAGAAATTATTGAATACGTAGATGAATATATTTATCTAGGCCAGTTAATTTCTAATAAAGACAGCACAACTAAAGAAATAGAGAGAAGAGTGGTCAACACCTGGAAAAGGTATTGGGCACTTAGCGAAGTTATGAAAAACAAGGATATGGCCATGCACCACAAACAGAGAGTATATAATGCTTGTATTCTGCCATGCCTAACTTATGCCTGTCAGTCTTGGGCCCTAACTAACAAACAATTAAATAAACTGAAGGTGTGCCAGAATAGCATAGAGAGAAGCGTCTTGGGTGTAAAGCTAAGAGATAAGGTGAAACTTAAATATACTAAGAACATGACTAAATTCAAAGATGTGGAAACAAGTATTAAGAAACTCAAATGGCGTTGGTCAGGACATATGATACGGGACAAAAAAGATAAATGGACTAGATTGGTGACAGAGTGGTACCCCAGGGCAGGGAAAAGAAACAGAGGAAGACAAATAAAGAGGTGGGAAGATGATCTGAAAAGAACGGCAGGTGTATTATGGGCCAGAAAGGCCAAAAATAGGGAAGAATGGAAATCTTTAGAGGAGGCTTATGTCTATAGACAAGTTGAAGATTTAAACCGGTTGCCGGTCGATGATAGTATTTAACTCAATAATGTTTATATTTAAGTTTATTGTTAAATTAAGATTTATCATCAAAGGCTTTTGTATCTAGATTAAGGGATTGCTTATTGTGAAATATTTTCTTCAGCAATAAAGGCTTATTTATTATTATTATTATTAATAATATTTTTAACAACTCGGGAAATATTTGCTTGTTTAATGTGTTAGCGCTAGGGTGTCGAACTTTATAATCGGTCAAAATTTTTCTCCATTCTCGCTTTAAGGGGCCGAAAAAGGCAACGTCGAGCGGTTGAGTGTGGTGCGTGGAGTTGGGTGGCAAAAACACAAAACGTATATTGTGCTCTTCACATTTAGTAATTATATTTATATTCATGTGCGATGATAAATTATCTCCAATTAAAACTTTAGGAGCTGTTGTTTCAACTGCCCATGGTAAAATCATGGTATTAAACCAATCTTCGAACGTATCTGTATCAAACCAGCCCGATTTGGTTTTATTGTACCTGGCTCCATCAGGTCCATTAGCACACCAATTAGTCCATAAATTATCAGCTTTGTAGACTACATATGGTGGAAAAATTTTACCACTCGCCGTAGCTGAAAACATAACGGAAATCGCAGTCTTGGTATTGTTTAGTATTTTGTTAGGATGTTTGGTTCCCGCTTTAAAAATACATCTTTGAGACCCTGGATTATCCGAAAAATTGGTCTCATCGTAGTTGACTATATTTTCCGGATTCACATTAAGTAGTGACGTCTTTAAATTTTCAAAATATTGGCTATAATCATCTATACTCTTGCTCGCTCGAGCTTCTTTGATATTTTGTGTAGAACGCACGGTCAGGATGTTTTTGTGCCGTTTTAAAAAGTTTCTGACCCACTTGTTCCCTGGCATTTTATGGTTAAAAATACCACTTTTTCCATTTTTTAACAAATAATCATATACGATTGATCTTAAATCTAGGCTAGTTAGGGGATATCCATACTCTCCGCATAGTATTAAACAACTGGCTATTTTTTTTTCATCATCTGATGATAATTTTGTAGGACATCCAATTTTTTTGGTGTGTTTTTTTTTACCTTATTTAAAATTGTGCGGCGAGGAATTCCAAATTGTTTCTCTGCTTCATATGAAGTTCAATTTTTATTTTCTACTAATCCTACTGCTACGTTTAATAAACTTTCGTCATAATCTTTATATCTTCGCCGCGGCTCGTTCATTTTGATCGACCTTCAAATAAAAAAATTAAGTCAGACGTGATCCTACTAATAAAAATATAATTTCCTTTCCCACTATTCCTATTCTACTATTATCTCATCTCACTAATCTCACTTTTAATAAATATTATATATATATATATATCTATAACATATATACAATATATAACAATAATACTAGCTGTCCCCCGCGGTTTCACCCGCGTTCCCGGGCCTAGTAAAAATAAAAAGATAGTCTATGTCCTTCTCCATACCATAGGCTATCTGCATACCAAATTTCATGATGATCCGTTGAGTATTTGAGGCGTGAAGCCGTAACAAACAAACAAACTCACTTTTGCATTTATAATATATATTAGTTAGGATAATATTAAGCTGTCGGACCTATTACGGCTCATGAAATACAGCCCACTGACAGACAGACGGACGGACAGCGGAAGCTTATGAATAGGGTCCCGATGGGTAACTTTCGGGTACGGAACCCTTAAAAATAGCAAGACATAAGTTAGGTCATTATCTAGTTAAAAATAATAACAAGTGTGTCAACCCTAGCCTAGGCAATGATTGGCATACTTGTTTGAAAATTATGCCAATCTTTGCCTACGCTAGTTTTTCTCAATAAATATTCATGTATTTCCATCATTTACAATAATAAAATATAGAACTATCAGTATATTATTAATTTGATACAAAATATGTTAGAATTTAGGCATATTTGAATGACTTACATTAAAAGTTATTCCCGAACTCTCGTTATCGCCTTTAAAAGCTTCGGTTTAACACACGTTTGTCAAAAATCTTTACACTGTACCAACTTAACGGCACCAATTTTGGGTTGCCAGGTAATAATTCTAAATATATATTTAAGTTCCTTTAGCCAACTTAATAAAACGAATAAGATATTACTTGTTTTTCATTTTAGGCAAAGATTAGACGCGAGGCAAAATTAGGGCAGTTGACGGTTCATCCATAATATTGTTAGTTCGTGCTTAAAAACTATGTTAGTAGGGAAAAAAACTAAAAACTTTACATTATTACCTAAGATTAACAAGTGCGATCCTGGACCTCATGTGCAAGGTGTTCCAGTATCGCACAAATGTCAAATGTATTTTTATATACTATAGATATAGATTTGCCATGGGCCGTAGAGTAGCGTCGTACCTATTGTACCTATCGTGCTTTGTCCATCGAGATAAACATTAACCCCCTTACTCATAAATCGTTATTTAACTAATACCTATACTGTTGAAGTGCTCGTCGGCAAAGTTAAGCTACCACCGTCGTGGTCGGTACCTGGATGGGTGACCGCCTAGTGATATTTCAAATCGAGCGTTTCCGTGCTTCGGAAAGCACGTAAAGCCGTTGGTCCCGGTTATCACTTAATTGTGATAGTCGTTAAGCTAGTTGGATGCCTCCTTGGCGGCTTGAAAAATTCCAACAGTAGGTTGACCACTAGCCTACCTCCACCAATCCGCAGTAGGCACGCGTGGTGGAGTTTTTCCCATTCCCTTTCACCCTCATTTGTGAAAAGAAGCCTGAGCTCAGAGTGGGACATTAAAGGCTGATGATGACGACTGTTTAAAGGTTCACGTAAATAACGTCCCTCACTATATTGTCATTGTCAAATAATGTGACATTATTTACGTGACCATTTATATAGTATATTAGTTAAACAGCGCTTTATGAGTAAGGCCCTTACTCATAAAGCGCTGTTTAACTAAATTACCCCCTTACTGTAAAGGGGTAAGTTTAGGTATATACGTACAGTGCGGCCGCCGAGAGAATGCGTTTCTGACACCTGTTAATATTGGGGTAATCTCGGAAATGGCTCATTCTATTGCGATGAGCTTTCACAGAATGGTTAAATATTTTTTTAGGCATAGTTTATTGGACGTCCCATCTTAATTAGATGATCAGTTTCTTAACCAAAAGCTGAAGCCAAAATTAACATGTGTCAGAAATGCATTCTGACACCTGTATGCATGTAGTAGACACTTGTACTGTAGTAGTCTTTGAGTTTGATTTTTGTTGGTGGTGTGTAGTTTTTTTCTACAGCCTTCATACACATTAAGCACGTTCGCATGCACGAACGCTTTTCAACGCGCGTTATTTTTAACGTTTTGAACATATGACTTCTCTTATTAGTATTCGCACGCTGATGCTTTTTTACGTCGGGACTTCGGGAGTAACCTATATAATAAAAACCTATGTGACAATATTCAGATAGGTACTTCCTTCATATTCGTTTTAAATCAGTATTGTGGTTATCACCACAAACTACGTCGAACAGATTCTTGCTAACAAAAATCTGTGTCTATGAGAGTCGGCCATTTCTCACGCACACATTATAGTTAACATCCTTGGTTATCACCTTATTGATAGACGGACGGGTTATTTTTTACGTTGTAAGTGGACGTAAGAAGCATACGGGTCAAAGTTATATTTGGCAAGTTCACAAGACAGATAAAAGTACTTAGGTAGGTACGTAATATTTTTTGAGCTCAACCCGTGAGTAGTCTAAGTTCATTTACATTTTATTGTTTCAATGTAATAATGTAGTTATTGTATCTGTATTTTCATTAAGTATCTGTCTTTCTATGGATGTTTTTTTGTGGTAAGTATATTCTACTCATTCTAATTATATAAAACTAATTAGTATCGAATTCGAATTTTACAATGAGCTGAAACCGTTTAGGGAATACATACTAAACCTAATATTTTAGTTGCTTGGCGACTTTTATAGCCAGCTCGCCGGGTAGAACAAAATAATAATACCGGGTGATTATGAATTTCTTAGCTATTTTTTTTCCCTCGGATCAGAATCACTAATAGAACACATCCGTGCAAAAAAAAGAACCTTTTTTTTTTTCATAATTTTGTCGTAAGAATATCCTAAATACTCCACATTACTGGATAACGTTAACAAGTAGATGACCTTGAACTTCAGCTGGTAGACGTCACCGGAACATTGAAATATGCTGCGGAAATACGTGAATTCTTTCGTAACGCGCACTAGGTGGAAATTGTGTTTAATACCTACTAAAATTTCACCATATTATTTTTCTATTTTCCATTCACAATTCAATTAAGTAATATCAGGAATAAACTCTTCATAATGTTGTTTACGTTTCGAGTATTTTGATTAATAAAAACTGTCATTGAATCGAATCTGTCATTCATTAAAATCTTCTAAAATAAATTCTATTTTTCATTTTCACTAAGGAGGAAACTTATCTTTCAATAATTATTAACAATACATTAGGGCAGCCCACACGCATCATACAATCGCCGGGCGACTTTATGTCGGAAAGAGAAGAAAACTTGAATGTCCATTTTGTAAGCAGAAAACAGAATAGCTTTTTAAAACGTTTGACTTGGTTAATAACCCTTAAACGAACCTATCCTAGAAATAAACTCTAAAATTGCCTATTTCGCTAAAAAGGTGTGATGTCAGTCGGTGGATTCAATTTTATAAGAGAATAAATTCTTTCGATTTGAGAGATTCAAATGTTATTCGCATTTGAATTCCTTACTACCAAAGCACACGTCCTACAAAACCGCCCTAAAGGCCTCAAGTCGGACTGATTTATTGTGCTGGAAAAAGTCTTTACATAGATTGTGACACCGATTACTAAACTGAGTCAAATACTCGTATTTTAGAATTCGGTGGTCCTTAAGTCTAGATGGCTCAGGTTACCAGCCAATACAATTAAAAATACAATCTTAAAGTTTAAACAAGTAAAACAAACAACAAGACTGAATGACAATTGGACTACCGATTGTCTACCCTTCTCTTTTAATTTCATACAAAGAATTAAAAAAATATTGCTACGACGTGTTTCGGTGTGCGTTCAGCTTAATACTTCATGTCAACCTATTTGAAAAATTTCTGATTATGAAAAAAAATATTTTTAGTTGCGCACGCAGGTATTCTCTGGTTACTGGTTGCTAGGGCAACGTTTTAGAAGATCTACAGTCGTTTCTGGGTGACACAAAATATTTTTAAATCTAATTGAATAATTATGGAACTCTCTGGAATACACTATCCGTTTGATCAATGGAGGGCTTCTGCCTCACACAAGATGCCGCGCGGCGCCCGCCACCCCACACAACTGTGCGTTTTGTGGTTGCAGATCACTGGAAGTGTTTTATTTAAAACCAAATAATAAGTTGTCAATAAACTGCAATATTCAGTTCAATGTGATTTTAAATTAGCCTTAAGTTGGCCCTAAAGTTTTAAAGTGTTACAACGATGCATATGTTCGAATTGTGATACGATGAGTATGTTTGTAATTGAGTTAATAAAAAAGATTGATACTGTATTTTTGTGGCTTCATTTTATAAATTTTAAACGGGTAAGAATACCGAGAGTGATGTATAGGATATTTAATTTAGATGGTGTTCGTGTTTTCGTATACATAGGCAGTATCTAACATTCTCGGTTGTTGACAGCTATGTGACGTAGCGTATTGGCGCGCGGTACGACCAACGATTTCAGTAATTCTGAGAAAACTTTGGATCGTCATAACTTTATTTTTTTCTATAAAAATTATATCTAAAAATAAAACATGTATTTTTTATATTTTATTAATGAGTGACTCCTTTAAAATAGCTAAGTAATTCAAAATCACCCTGTATAATAAAATGTAAAAGTAGATGTAAGTAACTTCCTGCACAATAGATAACTCCCTGGTATTCCCAGTGGTTTGTTATGTTGAATACAACAGACAAGAAAAAAGGATCGTTATTTTATATTTTATATTAAACTAGCTGCCCGGCGCAACTTCGTTCGCGTGGTGCTACCCTACCCTACTCTATCTAAATCATCCAGGGAGTTAATTCTACTGAACAAAATGATCCGCCATTTATTGAATACCAACAATATAAAATTACAACGAAAAGTGGCATTGATTTTTATATAAGTATTTAGAAGATGGATTTGCGCTTGGCCGCCATCCCGCCTTATGATAAGCGAAGATGTAGTCTAGGGTGAACCGCGCGTACCCATAAGCTGCCTGTTCACTCTGGCCTTGAATAGACCCATGTTATAAGTGTCTGGAAACACGTTGTCCGGGAGAGCATTCCACAACTTGGCCGTTAGCAAGCGAAACGCTTGGTACGGCAAGACGGAATGTCGACGACGAAGCGGTGGAGACCCTGCCGGCGCCTAGTGGTCCGATAGAAGAACGGGGATGGAGTGACAAGATTATGGAGTTGTTTATAGCATTCTCCGTGGAACAATCTGTAGAATACCGTCAAACTTGCAATCTGACGCCGATGAACCAGGTTTTGCAGTTTCTTGCTCGTTAAATCGCTATCGTCAATTAGGCATCCTTCGAGCGCGTCAATTTAACGAGTCCAAAGTTGTTGATATTTGGCTGAGCCATCCCACAGATGAGAACAGTACTCCATGCAAGGTCGACCTTGAGCTTTGAATAAATTTAGAAGCTGTTCCTTTGTGAAGTACCATCTCACCTTGTTTAGGATACCAAGTTTTTTGGCAACAGTCTTAGCCTTTGCCTCGATGGACCGTCCGAAATTAAGGTCAGAGGATAAATTGAGACCCAAAAGATCTAGCTGTTTGGATATCGGTACAGATACATCACGAAATGCGGGAGTCAGGTTGAAGAGACAGGAGAAGATTGACAGAAAAAAGACAGGCCTGTGTTTTAGACGCATTGAACTCGACCCTATTGGCGGTACCCCACTCGGATACAATTTGCAGAGCCGAGATCAACTTCGTAACTATACCCTCTTTGAAAGACTCTGTTGTGGCCTTACTAGCCCGTAGATCGGACACATAACTCTGTGTGACGGTGCTGTCATCTGCGTAACCATAGACTCCGGTTCTTAGCAGGTCGTTAATAAGTAGGTATGCAGCAAAAACAGTGTAGCAGAGAGAACAGATTTCTGAGGAACACAGGCGTTGTTCGCCTTTAGTTCTGACGAGCAGCCATCGATGACCACTCGAATAGACCGTCCACTCAGGAAATCGGAGATCCAGGCGCACAAGCTAGAGGGCAGACTATATGAGGTAAGCTTGCCGAGCAGACTATCATGCCAGACCCTGTCGAAAGCCTTCGAGATGTCTAGTGAAACTGCTAACGCTTCACCGTGTTTCTCAATGGCCTCGCACCAGGTGGTGGTGGATGGCTAGCACTAGGAGATCTCCTGTAGATCGATCAGGACGAAAGCCGAATTGGCGATTACTCAGGAGATCATTGTTTTCAAGGTAGCCAAGAAGTTTGGCGTTCAATACACGCTCCATAATCTTGCAGAGTATGGAGGTGATTACGATAAGTTTATAGTTAGGATCTGTACGGCTACCCTTTTTGGGTATAGGTTGGACGTTTGCAAGCTTCCAGGACTTAGGTACACGTCTTGTTTTCAGAGAGTCTGAATAGGCGCGTGAGAATAGGTTATAAATAGCTTGTAGTGTTGATGAAACTATTTATTTATTTTTTAACACACTCGCTCGTAAAGTGACAATAGGGATGTTTCCTGGGTAAAAAAATTATAATTCTAATTAGTCCGTCAGTTAGATTATCAAAAAATATTGGACACGTATTTTTTGCTTTACCAAACATAATTAACAATTGACGAAGATAAAGCGCGACTAAGGGACTTCGGGGGTGGGGGCTCGTGACGTCACTTGTTACTAAAAAGTGTACCACACCGTGACGTCACGCGGAACTTCAACAAACCATATCCTCGTATTTTTGTGTTTAATTGACAAAAGAAAAAATACGTGTCAAATATTTTTTGATAATGTACCTACATGATGTAAATGACGGACTAAATAGATTTTTTCAGGAAAGTGGCCAATTATTGCAAAATACAAGTCTTTTGTCGTATGACACTCGTGTGCATTGATTTATTACTCTCGGCTCCCTTATCGCGATACCGCCTGGAGTATTAACACTCCAGGCGGTATCGCGATAAGGGAGCCTAATGTGAAGGTTGATCGTTAGTAAACGATCAACCTTCACATTATATTGTACGTAGTATATTTTTTATTCAGAAATTATGTTCTAATTTTTGTTTGTAAATACCTTATTATCATTATGCGTAAAGTATATACTTTACTTAATATTAAGTAGGTAGGTAGGTAGGTAAGTACATTAAATTTATATAAAATAAAAGTCAATTTGAAAGACGGTACTGCTTTAATACAATCTTATTACAACATCATAAGTTACAAAATACATAAAACAGTTATATAGGTAACAAAACTCGTGACTAGCGTTACAGAGACAAATAAGAATACAGGCTCCATGTGGAAGGTCACACACAATGGCTGAGAGTATGCGGACACCAGGCAACCCAGCACGGAGCTGGCCTGTTCACCTTATGGTAAGTGGGCTACCGTCGCCTATGGACATTCGCAATATCAGGAGATTGCCAATGAGTTGACGACCTTTTTAAAGGATGCAAGGCAACTGGACAAAGGGGGCTAAGGGGCTCAACAAGACACCCCCAAGCATCTGATAAATCTCGATAAAGGCTACCCTCAGTTGGTCCAATCCCCTCAGCCCCCAAACAAACCAGGTAGGGTGGGAGCAAACCAGGCGAGTAGTACTCACCATGGTGTTATGGTTTCCTCACAATGTTTTCTTCTTCGAAAGCTCCAGTATGTATGGATAGATATATTTCTGCGTCACAAAAATGAAAATGTAATAAAAGCGCTGCCCTTGAGTGAGTCGCCTGCGTATCAGCATAAGTTCAGACTATTTTGAAACAATACCTTAATAAGGGTAAGGGCAATCGTCCACTTAAAGCATTTGCTATAATTTCTTAGATTCAGTTTGAACACAATTTGAAATAAACATTAGAGGATTCGAAAATATCTGTACCACAAGTTTTTATAAACCTGTCGCTAATGCCTGGCGTGCTTGCAACGCTTATTTTTTTTTCAGTCAGAAACCACAGGCCTGCGCACAGTATCTCACTAGTTTCATCGAAATCGGATGAATGATATCGGAACGCATACGTTGCATGTAACAGACAAACAACTATTTTTATATTATACATTTATTATGAGACTTGTATGGAAAATATATCGTATCAAATAACTTAGCTTCAAGTGGACGTCACCTTTACATACTGCGGATGCATTCATTCAGTACAAAGCAAAAGAGTCAAAAAATGGCAGTAGTTAGGCAGCCAAAAACTGCAAATAAAGAAAATAGGGAAATCTATTAATGCATCCACAATAAGTATATAAAAAAAAACTTATCGAACACTGTGTTGCGTAAAGTTTCATCGAAAAACGAAGTTGTGTCTATTAATTTTGGCACGGGTGTGTAGAAGAACGCTTTACAATACAAAATGTAATAATACTAGATTCATAGGTTTATTTTTGTGTAAAAATAAATAAACCTTACTTACTGTTTACATTATGAAATAATATAAATTCCACCATGTGAATTTTCACTATGACCTTTTATAAAAACCCATGATAACATAATGAAATAATTTTTTATACGTATTAGGCGACACTCGTTAATTTTTTTATAAGTCTAAGTGATTGCATTGATAAAAATTGGGCTTTCTATGACATGCTATGAAAGAGGTTCTAACATTTTTGTATGGAGCCTAGCATACATAGGGGAGTGCCGTTTTGAAAAAGATCATAATTATTTCGCCATTCATAAAACAAGTAAAAACTTTAACGACAGAAAAAACTTTAAGAAACAATTAATGTTCTTTTGAGTAATTCACATAAATGAGCAACTTTCTTAGATATTTGGTTTAAAAAATAAATTGTTAACAAATATATTTTTCATATCAAATATCTCAGAAAAATATCACTGGTGATTTTTTCATGGAACACTTTTAGTTTTGTATATTTTTTTTATATTTTAGCACTAATTTTACTAATGGCGGATATTTATGCATGCCTATTAGGTTATATGCTCTGATAATAAATATAGAATCAACATCTGTAAATTAGATACCTTCATATAATTTGATTATGTATTTAATTTGCTAACCTAAAAAAAGGATGGTCAAATTTTTCAGACAATTTACACAATTATGGACAAAATTTTTAGTTCTTTTCACATGGTTAAGTATAAGAAACTAACTGATACAATATTACAAAATAATTTGATTTCTGTTATGTTTTTTACATATTGATTTAATGTATTTTTTTATTTATAATATGTATAATTACATAGCATGTATTTATTGTAAACTACTCACTAACTTACATTATAGGTTCGCGTTTTTATTTTAATATAATATACACACTGCCAAGCATACATTGCTCTGAATTATACCCACTTTTACACTTTGTTAAATTAAAACTTGCAAAATGTAATACTTATATAACAAAACTGCATAAGTCTCTTAGAGCTGCAATGAAAGAGTTTAAGATAAGTAATTTTTTAAATGAAAATTAACCACTCTCAGTGTTATTTTTTCCGCTGCACGCTTGATGGTAAGCTGTTACCGTATCCTTAATAAATATTATTTTAAAGACGGCATGAGAATATATATAGGATAAGTTTACCGACATGCCGTACCAAAATTTAAGATAGCCAGTAATATTATTGTCAGTTCATAAATAATTACTAACGCCGGGCGTAATTCAGAACACTCCATACATAATTTCCAACACTCATAAATAATAATTCAACTGTTATTCTAACAATTTTAGCTAAATATTTATTCGCTTATTATACAGCATTCGACATTTTAAGGAATGGCCTAATTTTAGAAGAGGATTTAGGTTTGTTTTTCGTAAAATACATTCGATGGCGGGAAAATTAAAACAAAAAGTTTACATATATGAAAAGATTTTTCAACTATTTGAGACATATTTAATTAACCCTAGGGGTTTGACAAGAAATTATTCGAACAAACAATTTTTTTTGCTGACTTTTCTTTGCCATAGTTCAGTCAGACTATCTTTGAAAAAAAAAAGAACTGTGATAGTGATAACAACTCACGCGCAGACTGTAATGGAACTATGGAACATACAATAAAAAAAAGAAACCTTCTGTAAAACAAAACGAGAACTAGTGTAGATTAAAAAGCAATTTGTTCGAACAAATTCATATAAACAAACACAACCGTTTATAAAATACTTCAGTTTGATCATTCGTACGTAAATATTAATTATGCTTTTCAAATATTTTTAGGAACAAAATGTACAGCTAATACAATATCCGAAATATACATAGAACCGAATACCCAAGATATTCAAGCACTTTGGGATTTCACTGTACCTTTTTCGGGCAAAACAGCACGACCAGGGGCTCTACCGCGTAACTTTGGTGGTAATCGTAACGAACCCCATTAATAAATTTCAGTAAAACAATATTTTACTGAAAGAAGCCTGCGGAGTAAAGTACAAACAGATACATCTCGCTGCATAATTAATATATATTTTTTTTTCGTGCATACAACAATAAGGTCATTCATAACCTAGTACCTATATACTTATTATTTATTCATTCATTATTTTAAATAAATAAATACCTTCAATTGATATAAGTTACACATTCCGAGAAAGACACGTACTTTTGAAAAATAACGAATAAATAATATTTTTCAGATGAATACTCTAGCTGTCTTCAAATAACTGAATACCAATTTGATCCTTAACGTCACGTAAATAGTCACCGAAATAATAACAGTCAAAAATCAAATAATATTAGTATTTTACACGAAATAAATACTATAATAGCATTACCCAAGTTTTGAAATGGTATAGGTGCGTAAGATTATCTTTTACTAATATATGTAGGAATCAATTTTGAAACGCTATAACAAACTCCGTTATTACCATCCCATTATTTAGTATATGCTTAAAAAAGGACAGCATATTTTTTTTACAGAAGTTTATCATGGTTGTTTTAGCGTTTTGGATGCAGTCTTTTATATTTAAATATTTATTATCTAAGCGAGGAAATGGGTCAAGGTTGAAATATCGAATTATATAAATATTCGAATTGGCAAAATAACAAACGAATAACGCCACATCTATTGAACTACACTATTTTTGACACTGACCAAGAAAGTGTGGCACATAGCTGCGCAGAGAAATAAACGTAAACAACACAATTCGATATTTCATTTCGGACCAAAAATATTGTGATATTGGCACTGTATAATTAATATATCTTTGTATATTTCAAAATTATAAACAAATGAGATGATCACATACATAATAACGATCAAAAAACACTCGAGTTAGGATAACATTATTTTTTTAAGTCAGTTTTTTTAAGTCAGTCTGCCTGTACAGCGAAGTTGTTCACACACATTAAATAGTATAGTACAAAGAATATGCATAGATTGTGATACTAGTCCGTATTATCGAACGTTAATCAAAGCTTCAAAATTTGAAACCTGGCCCTATGACATAAGGTTTATTTTCGATTAACACATAGATTCTTGAGACTTTTGATTCTCGTTATATATACAGG
>OX596243.1:14543984-14575997 GCA_951394255.1 Polyploca ridens
CCGGAACACTAATTGAGTGAGCCTGACTGGCTTTTCATCAGTTATTTTGTTTGTAGTTCAAATTTAAACTCTGTCGCTAGAACGTAAATTACTCCATTTCGAACCAAATGTACAAATATTTGATATTTTGAAAAATACAAAACAATATAAGCTATGCCGCCGCAAAATGTTCAGGTACCGCATTCTTTGCGAGCAGGTAGGAAAGGCATGCAAATTGTGAGTGGAAGGGAGGCGGCAAAAATGTTTCGTGTTATTGTTTTTTTCATAAAGTTAGGGGCTCAGTAGCCTAACACTACGCGCTACGATGACACGCTTCGTTTTCATATTGATTTGTGCTCTTCGTTTTGAGTGACCTGACAATTATCGTTTGTAACACCACGAAAGCCACAGACCACAGAAGCGCTCGTGGTGTAGCATGGTTAGCCGTTTTTAATCGATCGGCAAAGTTAAGCTACGCCTGTCGTGGTCGGTACCTGGATGGGTGACCGCCTAGTGGTATTTCAAATCGAGCGTTTCCGTGCTTCGGAAGGCACGTAAAGCCTTTGGTCCCGGTTATCACTTAATTATGATAGTCGTTAAGCTAGTTGGATGCCTCCTAGGCGGCTTGAAAAATTCCAACAGTAGGTTGACCACTAGCCTACCTCCACCGATCCGCAGTGGGCACGCGTGGTGGAGTATTGCCCATTCCCTTTCACCTTCATTTGTGAAAGGAGGCCTGTGCTCAGCAGTGGGACATTATAGGCTGATGATGATGAACACCACGATATGGAGAATCAATATTCTAATCACCACGTTGCTGATATACATTTTGTGTATGGATTTTGTAAAGGGAACGCTGCGGCTGCTGTAAAGGAATATCGCCGAAGATTTCCTAATCGCCCGACACCGAATGCCCGAACATTTACTTACATTCATTTGAGATTGGCAGAAAAAGGAATTAGGAGACCACCAAATAAACGCTGTCGATTAGTTACAAGACAGGATGAAGAAGAGGTACTGAGTCTTATTTCTAAAGAGCCGAGATTAAGTGTCCGACGGATTTTCATTTGAGATTGGCAGAAAAAGGAATTATGAGACCACCAAGTGGAGAATACTGAAAAAGGAGGGTCTACACCCATATAATTTTAGAAGAGTTCAAGATGTTCGTGAGCCAGACTATGCGACAAGGTCTACATTTTGTTCGTGGTTATGTCGCCAAGTACGAGAAAATTTTCTACGGAAAATTTTATGGACGGATGAGGCTATATTTACAAGAGCCGGAATCATAAATGATGGTATGAGGACAAGTGAAAACCCAGAAGCTGTTCAAACCAGTTCGTTTCAGCACGAATTCAGCGTAAACCTGTGGGCGGGCATAATAGACGACCAAATAATTGGCCCTGTTGAATTGCCCCCAAAAAATGGACCACGATTTTTAGATTTCTTAAGGAACAAATTTATGGAAATATTGATGGACTTGCCATTGTCACATAGGCAACTAATGTGGTTACAGGTTGATGGTGCCCATGAGCATTTTACTGTTGCCGTGAGAAATTACTTAAATAATAATCACGAACCCTGGATTGGGCGTCGCAGCACACCCCTAGATTTTTTCTTCTGGGATACAATGAAGCGGAAGGTTTATGCTCATGAGTTTTCAACAAGAGAGGAACTCATCACGGAAATAATGATGGCGGCGGAGGAAATTAAAACTGATAGAGCTCTGGTCTACCGCTCTACTCAACAAGTAGGCTTGAGAGCAATAATGTGTCTTCAAAACAAAAGAGGCCTCCATTCAAAATTGTAGACAAAAAATTTTGCAGATTCATGTTAAAAAAACCGGCCAAGTGCGAGTCGGACTCGCACACGGTGGGTTCCGTACAATATAAACCAACTCAACTTTTCTATGAAAAAAAAAAACGCCAAAAAATACGGTTTTGTATGGGCGCCCCCTTTAATTTTTAATTTTATTTCATTTTTCTTATTTGTTGTTATAGCGGCAATGGAAACACATTCTCTGATTTCAGCTGTCTACCTTTTACCGTTCATGAGATACAGCCCACTGACAGACAGCCGGACGAACGGACAGCGGAGTCTTAGTAATAGGGTCCTGTTTGGCACCCTACGGGTACGGAACCCTAAGAAGGCGCATGTTACGTTGCCTATATTGGTAAAAATATTTACACGCATCATGGTGAGTAATAAAAAAAGAAGTATGTAGGTATGTATAATGTTTTGGAAAAAATAGCCAATATACCTAGTCAAATTGTCAATTGTTTTTTTTTTTTTATAAATGTAACCTTGCTAAGTTTCTTGCCTGTTCTTTTTAGTTGAAGGCCGAATTACGAACTGGTGGTAACTTCAGTAGCTTTGACCTTCATATGTTCTTCTAAATTGAATAAATGGCTTTGACTTTGACCGAGCTTTGCAATTTTTTTTTTTGGTTAATCATAAAAGTTGTTCTCACAAAAGAAGAAATTTGAAAAAAAAAGGGAAAAATATAATCGTAATTATCTGGACTCGAACCGGGGTCTTCGGGTTCGGGACCGCCCTATTTCCCACCTGAGCTATTATAAGCGTGAAATTTACCTTCTTATTGTAATGATTTTGTAGCAGTTTTTCATTGCCTGAAGAAATGGATAAAACGCCGTTTTCTAAAAATGAAATCTAGCTATATCGATTTATCGTCCCCAAAACCCCCTAAATTTCATGAAAATCGTTGGAGCCGTTTCCAAGATTCAGATTATATATATATATATATATATACATACAAGAATTGCTCGTGGTATTAGATAGATTAGAAATACATCACCTCTATTCATCGAGGCTGATGAATTGAATAAATGGCTTTGACTTTGACAGAACTTTGCTCGTTTTTTTTTGTGGTAAATCATAATAGTTTTTCTCACAAAAGAAGGAATTTGAAAAAAAATGGGAAAAAATAATCATAATTATCTGGACTCGAACCGGGATCATCTGGGTCCCGATTTCCCACCTGAGCTATTATAAAATTGTAGTTGGTGGTGAAATTTACCTTCTTATTCTAATGAATTTGTAGCATTTTTCATTGCCTGAAAACATGGATAAAACGCCGTTTTCTAAAAATGAAATCTAACTAGATCGATATATCGCCACCGAAACATATTATTAGGTCTTTACCGATGAAATTGCCGTTGTGTATGAAAAAATTTAAACGAATTTTTTTCATGTATTTTTTATTTGTATTAATCGAAGTAATCACCCATGCAATCAATGCATCTTTGCCAACGCAGTGGCAGTTTATTGATGCCCTTCTTAAATAAATCAGCTGGACGGGAGGCAACAAATTCTTCAAAGGCATTTTGTACTGCCTCTCGGGTATTGAATTTTTTTCCCGCCAAGAAGTTATCCAAATTCTGGAAAAAGTAGTAGTCTGTAGGCGCAAGGTCTGGTGAGTAGGGCGGATGACGGAGAACTTCCAACCCCAGTTCTTGCAACTTGGAGACCGTCTGCTGTGCAGTATGAGGTCGCGCGTTATCGTGCAGGAGCAGCGGAGACGAGCGATTGACCAATGCTGGTTGGAGATGTGCCAGCTTCTCCATCATTGTGTTCAGTTCTTCACAGTACACATGCAGTAATGCTCACCCCGTTTGGTAAGAAGCTGTGATGAATCACACCGGCGCTAGACCACCAAACAGTGACCATTACTTTTCTAGGGGTAAGTTTTCGTTTAGGGCATTGTTTAGGTGCTGAACCAGGATCCAACCAACTTGCTGAGCGCTTGCGGTTATCAAACAGAATCCATTTTTCATCGCAGGTAACAATGCGGTTCAAAATTCCTTCATTTGTGTCTGTTGAGCAGTGCAAGGCACGTTTCGACGCGTACTTGGCGCTGGCGATCATTGAGTTCATGGGGCACCCATTTGTCAAGCTTTTTTACCTTGCCAATTTGACGCAAATGGACCAATATTGTTTTGACGCTAACGTCGAAAGCTGCTGCTAATTCAGCCGTCGATTGTGTATCATCAGCTTCCACAATCGCCTTTAATTCGTCATTGTCGACCAAAGTCTTCGGACGACCGCGAGGTTCATTTTTCAGGTCGAAATTCCCAGAACGGAAGCGAGCAAACCAATAACAGGTGGTGCGTTGGTTTGTAGTGTTAGCTCCGTAAACGTCGTTGATGTTGCGTGCCGCTTGTGCCGCGTTGCTGCCACGACGGTACTCATATTCCATAATTACTCGAATTTTTAACGTATCCATGATGACGAAAAAGATTGAAATGCGATGAAAATCTAACACTAATCAATAAACAAATGACTACTTTTGGAAAAAGAATTCCATTTCTTTATAATACAATTAATTTGAAATTAGAATTCTTAGCCAAACAAAAATTATTTTGATTTGAAATGGCCAGTACTGCAGAACGGCAATTTCATAGGTAAAGACCTATTATATAAACCCCCTGCATACATAATTCATGAAAATTATTGCACGAGCAATTCTTGTAGGAATATACAAGAATTGCTCGTGTTATTAGATATATTATAATATAAATACATCGCCTTTATTCATCGAGGCTGATGTAGGTATAAATCTATGCACACTGCCAATCTGGCAGGCGCGGCGCGGCACACTACATTACCTAACCTGCGCCTGCGTGCGTGAGTGGGACGCCAAGGTGAGACGTGAAATCATGAATGACTACGACCCTACCGAAGCAGCCACGAGTGAGCAGCGGAATTTACCGACCGACAACCGAGGGCTCTGGCGCTATCTCCCTTTTTTCGCAGTGCCTCCTTATCAAACATTACGTTGGATGAAACAACAAGCTTTTCATTTAATAAATTCATTTTCTTCTTCTTCTTTTCTTCTTCAGCTTTTAGACTATGCTTGCATTGAAGTTGCGCCGGCCACAGAGGGCCACCTTAATAGCGCATCGCTGTCAAAAAACTTTACCTGCGCGCCATTTTTGTTAACGTCCTCATTGTATGGTTGATGATTGTCAAGAAACTGTCAAAAAACTATACCTGCGCGCCATTTTTGTTAACGTTCTCATTGTATGGTTGATGATTGTCAAGAAACTGACAAAAAAATATACCTGTGCGCCATTTTTGTTAACGTTCTCATTGTAAGGTTGATGATTGTCAAGAAACTGTCAAAAACATATACGTGCGCGCCATTTTTGTTAACGTTCTCATTGTATGGTCGATGATTGTCAAGAAATCTACTTAAAAAAATACGTCTGTTTTTTCCTCGCAAGTGTGTTGAAAAACGTCGTATGACACGCGTGTGCGTTGATCATTACAGACGAGGCGGTATTAAACGATAAGGAAGCCCTCTCGGCTTCCTTATCGTTTAATTTTGCACATCTTTGCACACTATAAAGTAGCCCTTATGAGAAAGTCAAATTCAATTCAAAAACTCAAAATCTTTTATTCAAATAGATCTTCGCAGGCACTTATGAAAAGTCTGACTAATACTCTAATACCGGTTCGGAAGGTTGCATTTGCTGAGAAGAGCCGGCAATAAACTCAGCAATTACTCTTTTCAAAACAAGCTTAGATTCATTACATAATATTTACATTCTAATCGCACTGACAACAATTGCGTGCCCCGGCGCGGCGGCAAAACTACAAAGTAGTCTGACTCGATATTTAATAAGTAAATAAAATAGCAAATTTAAGCGGACCAGCCTCCACAAGCAGCACCTGTTCACAAGTATGACGCGTGTGGCAGCCATCACCCTCCTCGCCATATTGGAGGGAAGTGAGCGACCCGTCACACGACGCCGCCGCAAGGCCTCAAAGTGAGCATGACTTACTTAAAATCGTTAAGATATGTTTACAGCTCCATCATTATTAAATTGTACATGAAAAGGACCATATTTTAGTAACGTAAGTGACATATATCTGTCTCTCTCACACTCACCAGCTGCACTACTTCTTCGGGTTTCTCCGGTTGTTGTTCGGCAGGTGGGGGCGTCGGCTGCACCGGAGTAATTGTGATTTCACCACAGTTCTGAAAACATTAAGCAATTCATAAACGATTGTTTTTATATCGATCAAACAAACGAATATTTAATCGTTATAGATTACTATCGACATTTCTTTAATTGAGTTATACATAAACAGATTTGAAACTAAGCCACAATAATATATTACCTCCCAACGCGATGCTTCAGTTATAGGCCAGTGATAGACAACAGGTTTTGAAAGATTTGGTAATGAATTTGATCTTTATTACTAGACGCTTGAGGTTGATAATAGGGAAGGACGTTTTACAGCAGAAGAGTTACTTACGTGTCTACCAATGACCCATTTTCGCCACATTACATAAACAGCTATATTCATATTTCGGGTTTTAAAAAGCATATATTTTTTACTATCATGGAAGGATAACTGAAGCGGTTTACTGCCCATTTACTGGATTATATTATAAAAATTACAAGCTTTTGACATGTTCGCTTGGTAATAAATAATAATATGTAAAATGATTGTGAGGTGGCATTGTTATATCAATGAGTATTGCCAGACTCAAAAATTGAACATAAATAAAATCACAATCAAAATCGACTCAGAACAATAAACAGTTGTTTATTTATTTTTAATTAATATAAATTAAAAATAAATAATAGTTTCAGCTAGTTTTAAAGCTGGCCTAAAGACTTGGCCACAACTGTTTACTTAGTTTTATCTTAAAAACTAAATTTTGAATTTGGAATGATCGAGGCCAATCAGCACACCAATTACTTGGTAATGTTTCGTTCGTACACATTGAGGTGGTACCTTGGCCTGACCGAAAGTGGGCAACGTGGGCGCGCTCTGTTTCCGTTCTGGCGACGTGAGCAGTTTAGCCAACGTCGGCGAGTAACTCTGAGACGCAGGGGACGCCTGCTGGAAGGTTGGCAACACTCATTCAAGCTAATTCGAAAATGTAAGCTTTATTTGCAATAAAGAAAAAACATTATTACACAAAAATACAGAAATAAAAAGCTTGGGACGTGATTGGTTTTGAAGCCATTAATTGAATACTAAATGCAATGGAAATCGACTTGTACTGAAATGTTAAGGCCTCCTCCAAGGGTCATTAGCCACATCCACTTGTGGCTGGCCACCAGCGTTACCATGTTGAATAAAATTTTAATTTAGAATGTATCACTAAACGTGTGGCTCGTTGAGGTTCTGGTAGGTAGTTTCGTGTAGCCAGTCACACGTCACATGGCTATAACGGGAAGCTTTTAGGCCTTAGTAATATAAAGAAAGTACATTAGTTCTTTGAAAATAAGTCTAGTTACATACCTTAGTTAATATCCCGTGCAGCAAAGAATTCTGTTGTGAGGACTGACTCGCCTCCTGGCATGTTGTGACAGGCAATAGTGAGATCTCTGGATAAGGAGGGGGTGGGGGTAGCCTCGGACTGGGAGAGGCCAGCCTCTCAGCCTGTTTCATAGTCATGTGGACGTCTTCATGAGGCCTCTCAGGTCTTCTCCTGGCCTCGGGCCGTATGTGATGCTCAGGCCTATTTGTGATTGTCTCAACAGGCCTATTGGGTATGAGACCGGTGCTCGATTGCTGCATGTTTGCGAATTGTATAAGGACGTCTTTGAACGAGAGGCCGTTGGGTAGGTTGCCCGATTGGATCTGTTGGAGGCGTTCCAACATCGCTTTATGGTTCTGCAATTGAAAATTACAAGATTATATAGTACTATTTTCGTCCCGCGGTTTCACCCGCGTTACCGAGGGTACCTAATGTTTTGTGGGATAAAACGTATCGCATATCTTATTCCAGGTTATGGCCTACCCGTGTGCCAAACATCACGATTGGTAGTGCCGTTGAGGCGTTAAGAGGAAACAAACAAAGTCACACAAATTAATCATATTAGTAGGATTTTAAAATGGCTTTGAAACATTCAATGCCCGAGAATTCAAGTTTAAAGTGTTAAATCCTGGGTCCACCTGGGTCGATGTTTGACTATGGAAATGAGCTGTTTGTTAATAATGAAAGATATCATTGATTATTTGACAAACACAGATATATTGAGTTGAATAGTCGTAGAAAATCAGTTTTTCGCAGACAATAACAAGGTCAAATCCTAGTATTGGAGATTTGCCTTGACTTACTGGTTGTAGGCACGCGACCATGAACCTATGAACTCTCAACCTTAGCTGCAATGCAGCTTTATATAGCTCCCAACATTAAGTTGCCATTAATTATAAAAGTTGTTTTTGTACGAGTTCAAAAATAAATCCTTAAATTAATCAGATGATCCTTTAACGTTGAACAAATAAAAACTACCATAGGATCTTAATGAAAAAAGGATGAGGGTTTTCAGGGGATGACAGATCCCCCTCATTAGGTAAAACTAATTCTTCTCGTTTAGAGCGAATTGTCTCTTTTAATTTAATTTTTTTTAATAATACGATCCACAGAATACAGCATGTGTCAACATCTGTGGTCAACACTCAACATTTATAGATAGGTTTGAAATCATGCATTGCCTTATTGTGGTATCGTAAGTCTTTAAACGAAAATTGGACCCCAATTTGTTCGCTCGGTCTAAAGAGCAATGAAGCGCGTTTTTATTCGCGTCAGCATAATTCTGATAAAAAGGAAACCCACCGATCATTTTTCATTTTGTCGTCAATTCAATATTATCGTCAATGGATTCTTAATTCCCATCGGCCCGGAAATCACTCGCATGTTTCCTATTTCCTATATACGACTAGCTTTCCGCCCCGTGGTTTCACCAGCGCCTTCCTCTTTTCCTTCATAGGGGTTGAATTTTTAAAAACCCTTATTTATTGGATGCCTACGTTATATAAGAAACCCGTGTGCAAAATTTCAAGCTGCTAGAGCCTGCGGTTTGAGCTGTGCATGCATCAGTCAGTGTCTCCTTTTATATAAATAGATATTTTTCGCCCTCCAAAACGAAGTGTAGTTATAAAATAATATAATTTCACTGAATCTAAATTTGTCATGAAGACAATTACTGGCAAGATAGCGAATAAGTACGGAGCGCACCAAACGCCGTCATTGAGTAACGAGGTCAAGGATCACGATTATGAATTAAATTATTGACTTGTACACACTGGCTACGTCTAGCCTGGCATATAGATGGGTTTGAACTCTGTTACCAGGATTTTAAACCCTATTACTGTACACTACTAGGGCAAGCACACCCCTAATGTCTTCTATGTGCGACGAAATTTGCACCCAATCTCAAGGGCGGTACGGAGCATTTGACTGCGGAGTGTCTTTATGGGTTGCTCCATGTAAAATAGCAATTAATTAAATGTATTTTCAGTTGTTTAGTTTCAGTTAATAAGAAAACAAAGTATAAGATTGTTTAACAAAAAAATAGTCTGCTATAGACAGAATTGTGATTTGAATAAGCCCTGAAAATATATACGGGAAAGTTCCTTAATATTTGCAAATAAGTTGCTTTCTAAACAATGGCACTCTCTAAACTACTCTTAAAGAGTTTAAGGTGTTCCCAAAAAGCCACTATAAACATCGATAGGGTGTTTCTAACCCTCCAAATATTATACAATTTTAATTACTTGGCCATCTGACCCCACCCTTGTTTCATGGCACATTTGAATGACTCTGGTCCCAATGATATCACCTAAACAAAGATTCTAGAAAATATATGTCTGAAGTTGGGTTTGTCTACTTATTATTGACTTGTACTGTAATAATTGATACGCCCTTGGCATTTTGAAATGATGTGACGTCACTATGCTTACTAGCAATGATTGGATGTCATTTTCGAATGAAAGTTTAATGTCGAGTAATGAACTTATTTCGATCGATATTACAGGGATGACCTATCAAAACTACTTCTTATATGTATTACTAGCTTTCCATGCCGTTTTATCCTAGAGTAAAAAACGGCCTTGGTTCTTTTCCGTAGCATATCTGCGTGCCAAATTTCATAACGATTGGTGCTGAGGTTCAGTCATCAAAAGCTAAAATACGGACAGTCGATGGTTTCCATTGCTGATACCGATAAAAAGTAAGCAGAACCCTCCTTTCAGTTAATTGTTAGCTGTAGACTGATCTGCCCAATCTACCTACCTGACTTTCTTGCGTATATCGCCATTGATAACTTTTCACCTTGACTTAATTTACTGTGAATACGAAATCGTACTTACCATATCCAAATTATTGAACAGCATGTTGAGATTACTCAAATTATTTAATCCGTCCATTTTCGGCGCTATAGGTCTTGGTGCGTTCATCATAGGGTTCAAAATAGACTTCATCCTTCTACCTCTCCGTGGAGTTATTTCTGGATTCCTCTGCCTATAATCCGCTATTATCGACTTAACATCCTTTGTAGGCCCTTGACGACCCATGGGCAAGTAACTGGAAGGCAACTGTCCATTCATATCCCTAGGAAACCCTTGCATAGGTCCAGGCATCATCATAGGCTGGTATACTGGTTTTGGCATTGACTGCATATGAGCCGCTTTATCATACGGCGGTGGCAACCCTGACATGGGATTAAAATGGGTTGTAACAGGCATTATAGGTTGTATCATCGGATTTATAGAAGACCCTGGTTGTTTTATCGCCAACCCTGAGATGTCATCACTTTTGTCTATAGCTAGATTTTTTGCTTGATTTAGATAGTCAAAAGGGTCTGTCCTTTCAGAGCCGTTTACTTCTGCCGACTTTTCGAACGATAGTACTTGTTTCCGCCTGAGTAACCGCAGTAATATTTCTTCTTTGACCTTCTTTAGGTGAAGAATATTATTCCATTCGTGTTCCTTCTTCTGTGCTAGTTCCCTTAAGGTTTGTATCTCCGAGAGCAGTTGTTCCGTATGCCTCTGTATTTCGTCAACGTTGTTCTTAGTAGCCGTTTGTATGTAGTCATTGATCATCGTATCATGTTGCGGGAAAGATTTATCTACTTCGTGACACAGTTTCTTGAGTGGGGATTCCGTTTCTGTCTCTTCGCTTGTGCGTCGTTTTGATCCTTGGTCCTCCTAAAACATACAATTTAGCTGTAATCATAGAAAATTGTATTATCTTCTTACGAGCGTGACAATTACCAGTATTAATTTCTCGGATTTCATTTCTAGTTTACAATAGATAGTTTCATTATTTCCAATGATTTTTTAATGATACGTGTTTATCATCGATTAAGTATGCTAAAATTTCTTATAACCTAATTGGATTCTAATTATTTTCTACTAATTCTTATACGAATATACCTACCTACAAAATTCTATTCTAATCGGACTTATTATTTCCAAAGTAAAATGTCGTTTCTATGGGATAGCAGGTAGGGAATGCAAACCGGTTTCACCGAAAATCGAAAAACCGATTAATCGGTACGGTTTTGACCAACAAAAAAAACCGGTTTAACATAACACCAAAACCGGTTTTTCGATTTTTTTCGGTTTTTCTTTCAATGTTTGGAAAAACTAAAAAAGGAAGATTTGCCGCCGTTTTGTAAACTGAGTGCAATGCAGTGAGTATTTTTGTGATGAACTGAAGTGTGTTGATGTGTAGTTTGTTGAGCTGGTAAGAAAATAACTTAAAATAATTATTATTTTGATGTACTTAATACATAAAATACATAGGATATAAAACATCAAAAACTTTTTTTTACAATACTTAGGCAGCAAACAAGCGTACGGCCCGCCTGATGATAACCAGTTTCTCTAGCCTATGGACGCTTGCAACATAACGGTTATCACTCGCACGTTACCAACCCTCAACCTTTTTAAAGCGGGGAGCTCATTCCACAACCTGAGCATCCACGATAGGAAGCTTCTTTGAAACCGCACAGTATGAGAACATTTTGGTTCTAATGTGTGAGGATGGACTCCCCATCGGTGACTACGATGGATCAAGGTAACTGGGCATCAGGTCAATCAATTCTTCAGAACACTGTCTGTTGGAAAAGCGGTTGAACACACATAAGAAGGCAGTCTCTCCTCAGGCTTTAAAATACTTGTGAGCTCGGGATCATCGACAATTCTAACGGCACGTCGCTGAACTGAGTCTAAATACCCAAGCTGGTATCCAGGTGCCCACAGAAGACAGCATTACTTCATTTGGGCCAGACTTGCGACTTATATAGTTGCTGTCTGTGTCTCGATAAGAAGTACTGCTTCGCTCTATTAATCACACCGAGTTTTTTGGATATCTTGTTGATGACTTTGGAACAGAACGTCGCTACAAATATTAACGTGAAGGATCCCAATGCTTTTCGTGATGTTGAGGGACATGTTCTAGAAATGAGGAGCCACAGCAAATAGACTTTTCTCAACGGTGAATGCGCAGGCTTGCGTGTGATTTAGTGGGGTTGAAATAGACTAGGTTTAGTCGACCCCAATCGGAGTCACTAGTTTGTGTACTGTCGATTTAAGACAAGTCCTTCGCGCCTTTTCTCCAATATAGAACGAGAGATATTTGCACGGTTCGTGTAATGAGCGTCCCATGTTCGTGTAATCTGCATAGCAATGAATGCTGGCAATAGAGAGTATATCATTAATATACTGGAGGAACAGTATTGGGTATAATTCAGAGCCTTTCGGGACGCCAGCATTAATGTCATGCTATCGGAGCAACTACTGTCAACGAAGGCTCTTATGTATCTGCCAGACAGCAAGTTGACTGATTGGTGTTAGTTTATACCCGTCTGCACGACAGCAATTTTTTTTTTAATCTAAGGAAAACATTCGTGTGATAATAACCACGTTTTAGTGTACACGCAAGTTGCTGTGCCGCTACAATATGCCATGTATATTACGTGTGAAATTAATATTATAACTTACGAAACATAATTTAATAAATGTTTCAATAATTACTTCTTTAATACTGATCTATTTTTAACATAGCCATAAAATCTGATAGCAATTAAAAATCAAGCAAAAGTTATGTTTTTATGATTTCATTAATTTAAAATAAAATCAAAAGCAACGAACCGTGTAGTCTATATAAACGAATATCTGATCTACAGAGTTAAATAAACGATTATTTCCATAAATTTTATGAAAAATAGATGGATTGATTGTGTGAAAGATGATATTGGTAAGAAACGAGTGAATGTTGGTATAACGGATAGAAGAAGCGTACATATTGCGCCGATCCCAAATTACAGGACAAACAGATGGTGATGATGTCTGATGTTTCTTTTATACCCACTTCATTAACTTTAACTGACAATAATTCCTCAGTTTGCGATTTTTAAATCTTAGGCACGGTTATTATCTATAATTAGAGCTATAGAAATAAAGTGAAAAAAAAACGAGGGAACATTAAAAATAACCGGTTTAAAACCGGTTAACCGGTTTTTTCCTCTCATAACCGAAATAAAAACCGGTTTTCATTTCGCCACGGTTTTGCATTCCTTAATAGCAGGCTCTAAAAGTCAAGGAAACCGATAGAAAATGTTTGTATACCTGAGGAATACGCTCAGAGCGTCAGCTTTTATATTCTTTGAAAGGCTGACGCTGGCGAATACGCCATTCATAATCCGCCTATCAAAATTAAGAAAAACATTAGAAAATAGATTATCGTATGATTAAGGTCGATTTCCCGCGGAAGCCGATTTCAAAGCCAGTCATTAAATTTAGGCTCTAATATGGCACTTATAAAGGTTCAAAACTATTGAAGTCACCACTAGTTCGGAAGTCGGCCTTCAACTGAAAGGAACCGGCAAGAAACTCAGCAAAGTTTTTTTTAAAATTATTATTGTCTATACAATGTTTATTGGAAGGTTTGAACAAAAAATGTTCTTTTTAGAAGTTTTTAAATACCAACCAGTATATAAACAACTTATTGAGGTGATTAAAATTAATTTAAAAATAATAATAATCTCTCGCACATTCGTAACATTTCGTTCAATTTCGGCGCTTGCTAGAAACTGGCTTTAGCCAAAACTTCGGTTCATTTTGGCCGAAGCCGAAGGTTTGGCTGACGGCAGTTTTTGAGCATGACAATACTTTAGCAGTTCCATGTTTGACTACGGAACCCTAAGAACCGCGCATCCTGTAGTTCCGTGACACACAACCATAGAAACTATAGTTTGACATTTGAAACTATTAAGAAATCGTGTTCTGACAAATGTCTTGATATAATCTAACAACCGCTAGCTATTGTCCAATTTCGTACTGTTTCGAGTTGCGTAAATGTAACCTTGGAAAGATCAAGACAGTGTCAATGAAGGTCGGTGTGGCAACGAATTTTTTATAAGTCTTCTTTCTGAATGCTCAACTGATTGAAACCTTTTGTTATATATTTTAAATAACAATAAATTATCTAAAGTTTCATTCATTCTAAAATCTCATTCAAATAAAAACGGGAGCTAAATTTACCAGCTCAGTTTCTGAATTGATATATATCAATTTTATTTGCCATCAAGATCTACCATTTATTATTTCTATCCATATATTTCAAGCAGTAAATTTTTCTAATTATCAGAAAATTGTTATTGATATTGGTTTTAAATTATCCTTAAATTTGGAGAAGACCTTTTTTGCGTGTAAATAAATAGATGCATACTAAAATTTCATGAAATCGCAAAGCAAAATAATATAAAAATTCTTAAAATACAAATGATTGTACCTTTGCTATATCACCATTCATTGGAGTAGTTTTAGGCTTGGCTTCCGGTTTCTTCTGCTCCTGCTTTTCCTCTGCCACTTCAGTCATATCTACATCAGGCTCTTTCTCACTCTTTCTCTCTTCCAATATCACTTTTACAGGACTAGGTTCTTTAACTTTGGGTTCTTCGGTCAATTCTTTTAGGTTTTCTATAGGTGGGTTCTCTACTTCCTCAGTTGGGGACATAGGTTGTTCACTTTTGATTGGGGAAGCTTCATTGTTACCAGCTTCTGATGCTGCATTCTCCTCCTCAATGTTATTTAACGGGCTGTCTTCTTGTAGCAGTTCTTCTGCAATTATATTTATATTTTAGATATTGTTATACACAGATTATTAATGGGACATAATAATATATTTTTTTGATCAGATACCACCTGGATAACAGATTTGCTCGGAATACAAAAAAAAACAACCGAATCGGGGGTCCGATTCCACGACCTACGAGCCTGAATTCTAACGCTTTTTCCACTGGGTTACCGCTTATGTACACACTGTAGTTCAATTACCGATCATAGCATTTGCGTGATAACTAAAAAAAACACGTTTTCCCAAAGATCGATTTTTCGCCCCCAAAAAACCCCATATAGCCAATTTCATCAAAATCGTTAGAGCCGTTTTAGAGACTTCAAACCATTTATAAATATTGCTAGTATTATAGTATAAGGCTGCGCATCCACCAGAGATGTGCGAGGTAGCGGAGCGGTGCGAGGATGCGAAGCGAAGCTCTGAAACGATGCAGCCCTTTCCACCAGAGAGGTGCGGAATAGAATGTGTAATGTGTAATAATGTGTACAAACGAGCGGTACTAGGTAGGTAGCGGACTGTTCTCGGATATATGACCTGTATCAAACACCATCTATTGATTGACTGGTAGACGCACAATTTCATTTGTACATTCGTCGCTTACATCCCTCGCACGTTCTTTCGTTTTGTGAATGAAGTGATTGGTGCTTAAAAAACACATTCCTCGCATTGCAGCTTAGCACATCTCTGGTGGATGCTCAGCTTAAGACAAGTTATTAATTATAAAAGTCAAAGCCATTTACTCAGTTTAGGACCTAGGTGGGCACTAAGATGGTCATATCTACTGAAGTTACCACCGGTTTGGAAAGCAGCTTACAACTGAGAAGCAGCGGCATGAAACCCGGCAAGGTTACATTTGTTAAATATTTTTGCACAAACTGTTTTTTTTTTTCATATGAATAACTTATTTATTTTCTACGTTTGGTTACATGAAAGGACTTTAAAACCCTGGGAGAACTCCCATTCCCATGTAGTTGATCAAATAGACCTTAAGCATTATTGAGACTATAAGGTGGCTCTGTATGTGGAAGACAAGAATATATTGTAAGAATAGGTTGTATTTGCTTCTCTCTGCATTTGCATCCCCCTAGCTAAGTGACAATTGTATGAAAACATAAATATAAAAGAAAGAAATCCACAAAAATTTGGCTTTGCTGAGATTCTTGCCCGAGTTCACATGTTAATTGTATTTATAATGTGGTAGTACATTGTAACAGTAATTGCGCCTTATCAGGGATTAAACTTTTTTTCTTCTTTTTTCTCTTCTCTCTGTCATAGCAATCTGTTTATTTTAATAATGAGCTACTTCTTCATCACTTATGATATGTGATATTTGATTTTTAAACCAGGCACACTTATGTGTCTTTAGTCAAGTAAATTGCACTCTCCCTGTACTTTCAAGCTGAGCTGCCAATTCAACTACAAATTGGCTATAGGATTGTTTTTTATATGGCTATTTTATTTGTGGGGATGTGATTTTCTTCCAATTAACTAATACATGATTCTTAATCACGTTTGTTGGCAAATCAGCAGTAAAGATAAGATACAGTACCAGGTCCAAGTCCCAGACGTTTCTAAATTGTGTTTAACTTTGTAGCATCTCTTATTGACATATGATTTAATTATTCTTAAGGTGTGTGGCATGGCAAAATCTTTATTTCGTGTGTACATCAGGACTTCATGCCGAACTCTATCAAAGGCTTGTCCTATATCAAGGAATGTGGCTGAGCAGTATTGTTTATTTTCAGCGTGCCGCTTATGACATCAACGAGGCATTGGATTTGATTAATGGTTGCATGTTTTTCCGAATGCCAAACTGGTGTTTAGGTATCCCATAGGTGTTGTTGCATTCTGTCAAGGATATGTCTCTCCAATGATGACAATAGACTATAAGGTCTCACTTCCTTCGGTGGCTTTCCAAGTATGGGTTCCATACCTGAGAAATCATACACTGACCAGGAAAGAGTTCAAGTCTTAGGGTCATTGCCCACTATGTCAGCACCGCTCCATCACATCAACGGCCCGGCACCGCCACAACTCAATCCAACCACTATCTGCCAGCGCGCTGCCTGCAAGGTGGCAGCTCGCGGGACGCGGCGCCAGTGAAATTGGTAGCGCGAGTTGGCAAGATACCACTTGCTGGCGTCACGCAGCAAGGAAGTGGACCGCTCGCTGTAAGCGTGTGGTCAGCAAGGCTAGTGGCTTGTAGCGGCAAGCGCGCTTGCCGCGCGGCGTCAACTATTTTATCTAGTCATTGTAAAATTTACTTTAACGCAAATGATTTAAAGGCCTCACTTGTATGGCAAGGTAAATGCCGAGGCGTAGCCGTACTGTTACAATGAGCAGTGACCCTGCGAGCATGCATTAAAGATTGCTACTAATAGTAGTATCTCTTTCTTAGGGAGATGCTTTAGTACTGTTGCATCAATTAAGTTATATCCTGGATTTACCCTCTTTTAGGTTCATGATCACATTGATGACATCTTTAGGGCTTGTGCTTTTTATGGATAAGCTCATTTGTTAAACTGAATTTTATTTTTTTAATACTTTTAAGTAGCGTAAAGGATATCAATCAAAGAAAGTAAAGAATGTATTAACAGTTTATTTACAAGGGGCAAGTAAAACGTGTGTATAAAAGCTAAGGGAAAATGGTTAAAATATTTTTAATAGAGTCAAAGCCATGTTTGGAGGTTGAGAATGGATTCACAATAAAATCTCTTTATGGATGAGATCTGAATCTGTCTACTTCATTTATCTACTATCCTACTTTAGTTATTTTATTTGATATTGTATTTATTAATATCTATAAATACATGGAAAACTGTAATTAGCTTTATCTGTTGCTTTTCCTATGTCAAATAGGAATTAATTTTTCAGTCTCACTGTTGGCTCAATAAATAAAATTTATTTGTCCACTCATGTACAATCAAAAAGCATAGTTGTACTTAATTTTTGGGCTAGGGATATTTAAAATGATGATATATTTTATACACTGCTATGAAACTTAAAACCATGGCTATAACAAGCTTGTGTTTTACAAAGCATTCAGATTTTGATAGGGGCTATAAGTAAATTAAAGTAATTTGTATTGATTAATTTGATTTTGGAATTTCAATGGTGAAACCGCTAAATTAACTCATGAAATACCTAAGTATTGATTAAACATAATAAAATCCATGAAAGTTAATACTGTAGAGTCTCACCAATCTGGCACGATTCAAAACTAGGGGTTACCAGATTATTGAAATGTTTGGATTATTTATTGTGTAGAGAAAATCATAATTATACTGGGTGGAGATTTCAAGATGGCATATTTTCGAAACCTATGTTGGGTTAGTCATGCTGAACAACTTTTACTTTGAGACCAACACTGAATTCTTAATTTTTTTTATTACTTTTCATACATTATGATCGAGGAAGGTTGAAAGGGGTACGAACATTTTTGTATGGGAGCTGGCATAGCCACCCGCCGCCATTTTGTTTTTTTTTCAATGTGGCGGCGCACGGTGTAAGTGGTATATTTGGGTAGAGGACACTTATACAAACAAAAAATGTTAATCAATATGGTGACCTAAAGTGTCACGTTTCCGAGATATTTGGAGGTAAAGATCGCCATATGAGAATAACGACAATCATTAAAAATGAACTTATTACGTGTTTATATGCATTAGATTGTATTCAAATAATAGTTCCCAGGTTGATTTAACATTTTATTAGAATATAGCAAAACAAATAGCTCGAAAAAACAATATTCATTAATTGGTTACCTACTAAACCGCATCGCTATATTCGCAATGAAACACAATGTTGTCAAGTAGCTCGGATCGTAGTGGTTAACTTGTTTTCCATGTCTCCGTTATTAAACAAAAATGACAATACTTGTCTTAAAATATAATGTTACCGAGATTTTGGAATATTGATGTATAAATAATATGAGAAGAATGACAATAGTTTAAAGTTCATTAAGTACAATTTATGTTCTTGTTTGTAAGCAATAAACTGTGGTCAAATAATATTGCATCACGGTTTTAAAAATAAAATAATACACATAATAGAAACAAGCCGTGACCTCAAGCCTTTAAATAAAAGGTTTTTTTTTTAAACTACTTAGGTAGCAAACAAACATATATACGGCCCACCTGATTGTAGGCGGTTACCATAGCCTATGGACGATTGCAACACCAGGGGAATCACTCGCGCGTTGCTGACCCTACAGAAATCTCTTCACACCTTTTTTAAGGAACCCCACGCTGTACTCCGTTGGGAAAACCACGGCGGGAGCTCTTTCCATAATCTAAGCGTCCGCGGAAGAAAGCTCCTTTGAGACCGCATAGTTTTAAACTATTTTGGTTTTGGAACCAACCAACATTGGTGTGTGAGGATGGACTCCCCGTCAATGGCGAGACTTGCGATGGTAGAAGCTAGCCGTGGGCATCAGGTTAAACAATTCTACAGAACACTGTCCGTTGTACAAGCGGTAGAACACACATAAGGAGGCATAATCTCTTCTCAGATTGAGGGGCCCTAAGCCGCTTGTGAGCTCGGGATCGTCGACAATTCTAATAGCACGTCGCTGAACCGAGTCTAAAGGCCCAAACTGCTATCCAGGAAAGAGCAGTACTCCATATAAGGCCGGACTTGCGACTTGTAAAGTTGCAGCCTTTGTCGCTCTGTTGAGCACTTCGAGTTTTTTGGATGCTAGCTTAACCTTGTCTTCTAGACGGCCTATTGACATCGTTAGAAATGTCGATGCCGAGGATCCTGATGCTTTCACTGATGTTCGTGTTCTGGAATTGTGAAGTCACAGCAAATGGGGTTTTCTTAACGGTGAACGCGCAGACTTGAGTCTTAGTGGGGTTGAAATGGACTAGCTTTAGTCGACCGTAATCGGAGACACTAGTTGGTGTGCTCTCGATTTCAGACACAAGCCGTTCGCGGCTTTCCTCCACCACGAAACGAGGAATATTTGCAATGAGCGTCCTCTGTACAATGAATGCCGTCAATAGACAGCATTTCATTGATATGCAGCAGGAACAGTGTTTGGGACAGTACAGACCCTTGCGGGACGCCAGCATTTATGTCTCTCAGCTTGTATGCATCTGCTGGACAAAAAATTGACGACCCATTTGCTCGGGAAACCCATATGCTGGTAACTTCGTTAGAAGACCCCAGAGCCAGACCCGATCGAACGCCTTCGCCACCTTGACTCTCGATGGCGAGCGACCACTCGGCTGGTGACCTTCTAGTGTATACATAGACACATCACATAGAGATACACTAGAAGGTCACCAGCCAAGGGACTATGGTCGAAGCCATATTGTTGGTCACTCAACAAATCGTGATCCTCTAGGTATCTCAAGAGCTGCGTGTTGATCATTCGCTCCATGACATTGGAGAGAATGGGAGGTCATGGCAATATGCCTGTAATTCATCGGGTCTGATATATCGCCCCTTTTGGGTATTGTGTGCACGTTAGCAGTCTTAGCAGTCTTCGACGAAGACGGGACTTTAATTTAGGTGAAAGTTTTATTAGGTCAGGTCGGGCCGGCCGCGGGACCGGGTTTTTTAAATTTATTTTTAACACACTCGCTCGTAAAGTAACATTTATTGCACTGCTTTTAGTATCTTAATGCAGCTTATTACCCATTTGTGCTTTTTACTTTACATTACCGCTCAGTTTATGGAAGGTATAATCCCGATTATGATAAGTTTGTACCTCACTGCAAAAAAAAACCTTGTGTGCCATATTTGTAAACGTTCTCATTGTGTTGATTTGATTATTATCAAAAATCTACTTAAAAAAATACAAATCTGTTTTTTTCCTCGCAAGTGTGTTGAAAAAGGTCGTATGACACGCGTGTGCATTGATTATTACACTCTCGGCTCACTTATTGCGTTCGCCTACGGCTCACGCGCTTAATACGCCTCGAGTATTAATAACCAACTTTGCACACATGTATCATTATGTACTATTATGTCGCTATTGCAATTTTCGCGCCCAGAGAGCATTACTTAGCGATCTTTAGTTCCAATTAACTTGGTAACATGAGATTTTAGGACAAGTATTGTCATTTTTGTTTGTATAATAATGACAAGATGGAAAACAAGTCACGATCCGAGCTACTTTGACAACATTGTGGTTCATAGCGAATATTACGATGCTGTTTAGTAGGTAAGTAATTAAAAATATTGTTTTTCATGCTTCTAGTTTAACTCTCTTCTAAAAAATTTATAAATCAACCTGGGAACTATTATTTGAATACAATCGAATGCATATAAACACGTAATAAGTTAATTTTTAATGATTGTCGTAGTTCTCATATGGCGATCTTTACCTCCAAATATCTCGGAAACGTGACAATTTAGGCCACCATATTGATTAACATTTTTTGTTTGTATAAGTGTCCTCTACCCATATATACTAGTTTCATCGTGCGCCGCGACATTGAAAAAAAACTAAAATGGCGGCGGCTAGCTATGCCACAAAGGTTCTAACCCCTTTACTATAAGTAAAAAATTTTTTTTGATAATTTACTATTGGTCCCATAGTAAAAGTTATTCAGCATGACTAACCCAACATACTTTTCGAAAATATGCCATCTCGAAATCTCCAACTGTTATGATAATAGAAAAAGCATTTTATAGAATGATAATAGTGACATTTATAACATGAGGTGTGAGCGGAGGGTGCCGGATGTACTAAATGACTGAAGTGCCGGATTTGTGAGACTACTGCATTGACTAACAGGAAGCTAAAATATCTAGTGGCAATGGATATCAAGATCAGGTTACATCTTTTTTTTCTGCAGAAAAGCAAAGACTTTGAAACTATATTTATTCTGCAGAAAAGTGCAATTCGCGCAATCTATTGTTTGGGTCCTCGCAAATTATGAAGTTCCACAAAAAATAAAAAAACCTTGCTGAGTTTCTTGCCGGAGTCTTCTCAGTTTAAGTGTATTCCGAACCGGTGGTAAATTCAACTGTATGTACCAATATAACGTTCATAAGTGCCTTACTAGGGCCTTAACTGAATAAATGACTTTTTGATTTTGATTTGATCAAATCAAAATAATGGAATGAAAAAAAAAAATAGGAAGCTTATTGGCTGATTTCATAAGTTTTACATCCATGAGTGATAGTAACTGATACAGTTACAAGATTGCTTAATAAGAATTACCTTTTATCTTCTCAGACTGTAATGCTAACAATCTATCACTATCAACATTCTCACTCTCTAAATTCTTCTCTTTGGCATTTTCATCACAGCTTCCCGCTTTTTCCTCTATAGGATTTGTCGTCACCTCCACTGGTGGGTCTTTTATAGTGCCCACATCGCGATCGTCTATAGCCAACGGGTCGACCTCATTCTCCGTGCTAGGTTCCGCTTTTGGAGACACTTCGACTCCAGCTGGGTCCTTAGGAGATTCTACTATTTTCAAGCTTATATCGTTCATGTTTATTTACATAATTCCGATTCACAACTCACAGCACTGTCACCACGCCGCACGTAGGTTCAATGACTTTAAAATGACCATTATAACCATAACAAAATATTTAGAACTGCCAAAGGTCAGATTATGGGTTCCCTTGTTAATTTAGGGGTTATTTATTGACTTCAAACAACACAAGAGCTTAGATTGTTTGTAATTTCTTCCCCATATTGGGTAATATCACGATGCGCCAGTAATTGCAGCCGTGAACTCGGGGGTCATTGATTATAAGTAATTTCGTGAAAATATTATTATGCATACTACATAATTAAATCACTATACATTATTTTCATTACAAAATTATAATTTATTACAAAGCACTCTCGTATTATTTTTATATAGCAAAATAAATGCTCAGAGCTTGGACGCAAATCTCGCACGCGAATTACTCAGTGCTGCCATATAAATTATTGTAAATTAATCGTAATTTTGGTATTCGTGCTAAATTAATAATCTTAAAACGACAAAATTATACAAATACTACCCCATTCTATAAAAATATTATTATGTCATTATTAATTTAACTTGATATCAAACCATCAACATGTCATAACTATGAAAAAGTTTTATAAATAAGTTTTATCTATCATATAGTTATATTACACGCAATATGGCAATACTAAAATTAATGTTTCGTTCTTAGCAGAAAAAAAAAACGTTTTCACACTATGAAAAGAACATTACAATTTTAGAAATCATATATTTGTGATAAAAGCATGTAATTTGTTAAAATTACATTTGGTATAAGATTTACCTCATTTCTAATATTTAGATACGGAGTGTGTATCTGTATTTTGAACAATCGTAATTTATAAAGTTTTTTTATAATAAAAATACGGAATGTAAGCATTTCCGCTAGTCAGAAGACTTTTTAACGGAAATCAAATTAAACTAGTTTAAAATTTAAACATCTATTCTAAAATGTATCTGAAAGATTTACCAATAAAGGATTATAATAAAATTATGTATTACTATTTTTCCATTTCACTATTGTATCAACATAAAAGAAATTTCTCAATACAACTTAAATAAATTTAAAATTTGCGCCAATTCCCGTCCGACACGAAACAATATAGTGTCACCAGGTACAATTATCGATATCGACAAACCATGATAAAATAACAAGCCTGAATACAATAATAAGTTACTTTCTAGGTAGACAATCATTATAACTGCCTGCCCTTTTTCATCACTTGATTTCAGTGATATATATGGTCATATGCTTCTATCATTCATCTCTTTAATTTCTAATTTCGGTATTAATTCCATTTCTTTTCATCGCGTTTGAAACAAAACAGTATATCCATCTCTATTTTCTTCGTCTTCACACATGTTCCATTCTCATCTCAGAGACGACTTTGTCCGCATGGACGGACGACACAGTCCTTGATTGTAGAAAAATCTGCTCCTCTCGAGTAATATCTGCAGCCCCGGATCTAGACGGGGGCAAACCGGGGTACCTGCCCTGGGTGGCAGTTTCAGGGGGCGCCATAATCATAATAATAACATCTAAAGAAAGAAAGAATTGGAGAGGGAGGAATTGTCGGTAACGAACGCGTGAGTGATGCTTCGTGTGTTGCAAGCGTCCTTATATATGGCTACGGTAACGGCTTTCCAGCAGGAGGGCCTTATGCTTGTTTACCGACTTCTTCGTACAAAAAAACATGATTCCCAATACCTAGCATCCAGTTTTTTACAATTTATTTCAAACGCCGGAGAGAGGGTGCGCCGCTATCAGGCTTTTGTCCGATTCGATTTAATCGTAGATCCGGGGCGGAGTATCTGATGCAATAATGCAATAGCCATTCAAAACTAACGACTGCAATATGTGAATGTATTTGAAATGGGAGCACATCCATACCTTTAGCCCAATTTCAATCAAAATTAACGGAGGTTAAACAGTTTTTCCAAATTTATTTATTAACTATAAATTATTTAAAAAAAATATCATTTTTTTGTAATCATAATCGATTTATCGTGTAATTGACATAATGTTATCGACACGTCGATAAAAGGTAGTATAAGCACATGTTCTGTCTACGTAGTACAGCACTAATGATGATGAAAGAAAATAAAATCAAAAAGCAAATGGCTGACTAAAATCGACGTTCTCAGTCGTACCTAATATAAATCCGATGTAATTACATGAATAATGCGCTCTTCATGATAATGACTAGCGAAATAAGACAATATTAAGCCTAAAGAACTAAGATAACCTTATATTAACGGCATATACCTAGCCGAAACGATAATATTTGTAAAAAACTAAACCTTACATAGCTTACACAATTGAGTATAAAATTGCAAAAAGTATTTATCGTGCGTGTGACGGACGCACGTCCGTTTATTGCTAAGGTAAGTCCTTTTTATTATCCTTATATGTGCATGTAGTTCTATTCTAATATTTTTGTTTCTGTTTTACGAATAAGTCAAAATTTGCGAGAGCTTAGCGATTTATTTTTAGAATTTACAACTTTGTACTTACTTCTTTATAATTAACAAAACCCTAGCAAATTTTCGTGTGAAGTTAATTTGCTGTTATCTTGATAATTAACTTCATAATTGCCATTTCTTTTTGTACCTACATAGGTACCTACGTATCCTATCCAGAGTTCGAAGGAAGTACAGTCGACCAAACTAAAATATTATCAAATTATTTTTTCCTCTCATACTTATTGTTTGGATATTTTCCAGTAGGTAGGTGTGTATAATGTATTAGCAAAAAAAAAAACTATAAATTTATTTTGTTTGATAGGACTGTTTATTGTATTGTACCATTGTTGAACTTTTTATCAAGTTAATACAAAAACCAATATGATTATTGATTACAGTTATTGTAATGTGAAGTGTCGGCACCGGGCGGGAGCTCCGCCCCCAGTCGACCATGGAGAGAAGCTATGATAAGCGGCAAACAAAACATCACAAGGAGAAGCACAAGAAACGTTTGCATAAGAAATACAGGACTCACTCAAGTGGTACTCATGAACAGTCATATGCTACAGTAAATTCTGTTAAACCCCTAGTTGAATACTCTGATGTCAGCTCCGAGGCTCTATCAGCCCCTGAAGCCGGCGAGATAGACAGTGAGACCAGCTCGATCAGTCGGCACATCGCTGATGACCTCGACCGAACGAGAAAGTCTCATTCTATAAGAACATTTGTTGACAACAAGACCATATCGGTCACAACAACCAGCCGTCTCCGCCAAGAGTATGCACTCACACGTGATTCTTCTTCAGCAGTATCAAGGAAAAGACGCGGCATAGAATTCGAGGTGGAGCCGGACTTCGATGAGCATGCACGGTACAAGAAAAAGAAAGATAAACGTAAGAAGGAAAAGAAGAAGCGGAAGAAGAAGAATAAGCATCGGTCGAGGTCAGCCAGCTTGGAGAGTGTGTCGCCTGATGATAATGTGCCTGAAGAGGTGCCTATAAGATCAGCTAGTCCGCAGCGATACCAGCAAGTGCCGATAAGCGAATGGGAGAAGGCATCATCGCCGTTGAGAAATGGGTCATGCTCCCCCGTATCTCCTACGACGCCGCCTATATTACGGCTAGACGCGCACCGACCTTCGGTTCGCGAGCCAGCGCTACATCACACCCAGATACCTTTCTCGCCGCATCGGGAAAGATCTCCACCAATTCGGTAAGATTTTTTAAATATACTTTTTCATGTATAATATTGAAAACGATAACTACATATTGCAGATAAAAATAATGAGGTATAGTAAATAAAAAAAATAAAAAAACATTTGTCTGTAGCTCTTAGGTCACCAAAAAATATGGTCCTTGGACGGTTTGCTAGACAGTAGTATACTTGGGTATGTTACAGTGTAGCATTTGTATGACTTAACTCATTAGGAAAGAGATATTTCATGTAATGGTTGGTTTTAAATTAATTATTCATCCTATACACTTTTATTTGTCTTATTATATATTTATATCAATTTACTTATCCTTGCATGTTCTAATTGCAAAGTCTGACTGTCTGATATGCTCATATATGCTCTACAAGAGTTTTGATACAGTTTTCACAGTTGCCTAGGAGTTAATTGGGGAAGATTTTAGGCTATCATATCATTGAGGCTCATCTGGTGATTGTTTTAGTGTACAAGGAAAAATCCCTTTAGAGCAATCTTCGCAACTAGTAAATGTTTTTGCTCTGATTATTAACTGCAGTACCGACCAATCACTGCATCGAAATGTTTAGTGTGTCCTTGACTTAGCCAATCAGAGCGCATGTGTCCTTGACTTGGTCAATCAGAGTGCATTGTCGGTGGTGGGGATTAGGTAGAATAGATTATCGGGGGGCACGGCAGTGCCCCCGCCGAGTCGAGCGCGAAGCAAACACTGCCGTACCATCCTTTACTGGAACCATTTCGCCGCATTTTCAGGCCCCTATTTGAGAACCTCTGGATAAGACCCGAACGCAGAAATTTTCGTCATCCAGTAAGCTATAATCACATATTTCCCTTCAACGGCCAAGTCACACAACATTAACTATAATAATAAAGAAATCGCAGTTAGGAACCTTAGACTTGGCACGACTTTGTCTAGATTTCATTATTTTTTAGAGATAAACAAGCAGCTCCATCGAAACTTGGCTAGTTTTTTTACAGAATGTTTTTGATGGGATAAACAAAATTAAAGTTTTAGGTCATTGTGCTTCGAGACAAAAATAACCATGCAGGTGGTGCTGCAGACAGAGGCTAGTTTGAAATGACTGTGGACTTGGTTGGAAGCATAGACAGACACACACAACATAACTGATAGTAATATAGACAATGTATGTATGATTGATTAGGATTCAATGAGTACCTGCAAATATTCTTGAATTTATAGCTAAGTGGTGTAATCAACTACCTACCATAAAGTATGTTTATAATCTTATCATCATAACAAAATATCATATCTATCGAAGAGGTAATGTTTCCTCGAAAGAATAGCTTCACAAAAATTGAGAATGATAGACTACATAAAAATTGTGTATAATAAATCCAAAATACATTATACATTAACAAACATTATAAAACGCTATTTTTTAACTAACACCTATGCTGATTGGATTTGATTGAATTGAATGGTCACGTTAATAACGTCACCTTGTTTGACAGTGCAGACAATAATAGTACCTACATTATGATACATGTGTGCAAAGTTGGTAATTACACGCGAGGCGGTATTCGGCTCCTTTATCGATAAAGGAGCCGAGAGTGTAATGATCAATGCATACGCGTGTCATACGACGTTTTTCAACACACTTGCAAGGAAATAAACAGATTTTTAAACAAGATTTTTGATATTAAGCAATGAGAACGTCAACAAGTATTTTTTTGACAGCGATGCGCTGTCAAACTGTTTTACCCGTTTAGATTAAGAATGCTTCATCTACACACATTATCAATTGCATTGAGGTACAAAATTAACATAATCGGGATTATATCTATCATAAAACTGTGCAGTAATGTGAAGAAAGATGCACTAGTGCGTATAAGCTACATTAAGATACCAAAAACGGTGCAAAAAATGTCACTTTATGAGCAAGTGTGTTAAAAAAATA
Source organism: Polyploca ridens (assembly GCA_951394255.1). Classification (NCBI taxonomy): domain Eukaryota; kingdom Metazoa; phylum Arthropoda; class Insecta; order Lepidoptera; family Drepanidae; genus Polyploca; species Polyploca ridens. Next base: position 14,571,918 of record OX596243.1, read on the forward strand.
TTTGTTGTATAATAAATTAATCTGGCTATTCTAGCACCATGCAATGCGTATAACAAACCGTTTGTATCTTTCAATAAATAAATAAATAAAATAAAAAGATTTTTTTCCAAATATCTCTGTAACGTGACGTTTTAGGACATATGACTCTCGTCATTTTTTGTTCGTAAGAATGTCCCCAATCGATATAAAAAAATGGCGATATGGATGATATGGCTCCGGAAAATATCTTCAAACTCCATTGTGAAGAGTTTACATACATAAAATAAATAAAGGTAATCAGACCAATTTGGCCTTAGATGACAGCAGTACTCCATATGAGGCCGGACTTGCGACTCACAATATAGACCTCGCTCTGTTGCACTCCGAGCTTTTTGGATGCCAGCTTAACCTTGTCTTCCAAGTGACTTCGGAACAAAACTTCGCTAGAAATGTCGACGCCAAGGATCCCGATGCTTTGATTGATGTTCAAGGAGGTGTTCTGGAATTGTGGAGTCACAGACAATGGGGTTTTCTTAGAGGTGAACACGCAGGCTTGAGTCTTGGTGGGGTTGAAATGGATTAAGTTCAGGCGGCCCCAATCGGAGACACAAGTTAGTGTACTCTCGATTTCGGACATCAGCCGTTCGCGGCTTTCCTCCACCTCAGAACGAGGGATATTTGCACGGCCCGTGTAATAAGCGTCCCCTGTACTGTCGTCCACATAGCAATGAATGCCGTCAATAGACAGCATATCATTGATGTGCAAGAGGAACAGTGTTGGAGACAGCACAGAGCCTTGCGGAATGCATGATGATGCATAAGAACTGTCGATGACGGCTCTTATGCATCTGCTGGACAGAAAGCTGGCGACCCATTTGCATAATCCCTCGGGAAGCCCGTATGCTGGTAACTTCGCTAGAAGACCCCTGTGCCAGACCCGATCGAACGCCTTCGCCACATCTAGGCTCACTGGCAATGCCTCACCTTGAATCTCGATGGCGAGTGACCGGTGCGTGAGATACACAAGGAGGTCACCAGCTGAACGACTGTGGCGGAAGCCATATTGCCGATCGATCAACAAGTCGTGATCCTCCAGATATCTCAAAAGTTGCGTATTGATCACTCGTTCCATAACTTTAGAGAGAAGGGAGGTGATGGCTATAGGCCTGTAATTCGTCGGGTCTGATCTCTCGCCCCTTTGGGCACTGGGTGCACATGGGCAGTCTTCCATGAAGACGGGACTTCCATTTTGGTGGAAAGTGCGAAAAGACGCGTCAGTACTGGACACAATTCAAGAGCACACCTCTTCAGAGCCATTGTCGGTATGCCGTCTGGCCCACTCGACTTATGGATGTCCAGAGAAATCAATTCCCGCCGGACCTCCCGTTGGGTTATGCTTATCTCTGGCATGGAGCTGTCACACCGCGGGATGGTAGGTGGTGTGGCGCCACCATCATCGAAAATCGACTTCGAGATAAAGAGAGAGCCTAAAAGGTCAGCCTTCTCTTTAGCACTATGGGCCATGTTCCCGGCCGGCATACGTAGTGGTGGCAAGGACGACTGGCAAAAGTTTTCTTCAGCAGCTTTGGCAAGAGACCAGAAAGCGTGACTCCCAGAGGGAAGGCTAGTCAGCCTCTCACCAAACCTGCCGACGAAATCGAACTTAGCCGTGGCAATCATACGCTTACTGAACCTCGAGGCAGCGTTAAATTTGCGTTTCGCATCAGAGATGTTAGGGGTCCTGATTAGTTCGGGCCGTGGTCCAAGCCTCATACAAGGTCTGCTTACTTTGTCTAGCATCCTTGCAGGTTACGCGGTTACGTCTAAATACCCGCAAATGAAGACGGCAAAGACTAATTTGACAGCTTTAAATATGTTCTATCCTTTTTCAACAACAGAATCGGCACCAATGATTCTGTTGTAAATCGCACTAAACTAATTTTAGTCACATCACATCTCTTTCTTACAAACATTATTGAAAAAGGATAGAACATATTTAAAGCTGTCAAATTAGTCTTTGCCGTCGTCATGTGCGGGTATTTAGACGTAACCGCGATAGATGGCGACTAAATTTATATTGAAAACAAGCATTGGACTAATTTGACAGGACTAAATTTCTTACATACTTTTCTTATCTTTGTTAGAAAGAGACATAGTGATATTAAAATGAGTTGTAAACACCAAAATCAGGGCCAATATATAGTTTTGCCGCCGGGCACGCAGTTGTTGTCAGTGAGATTAGAATGTAAATGTTATGCAATATCTAAGCTTGTTTTGGAAATAATTATTACTGAGTTTTCTCAGCGATTGCAACCTCCCGATACAGTTTAACGTCAGAACTCATAAGAACATAAAAGGTCTATTAAAAAAAAAATTTTTGACCTAAATAGCATTCTATATGAATAAATTACTTATCGTATTGCTGGTCTGAAGTCAGCTGGCATTGTCATGGATGATTGAATTTCGAAGGGGAGACTTATTTGATCAATGAAGAATGTATTCAAGGATCATAGCTCTATGAAAACAATAGTTTGTGTCGGGACTTACCGGCTTATTGTGTTCCAATCTTTGATACATTTCTCCATGATAAATAGATAATCGTGACCAATATAAACATATTAATTAGGAATTAGAAGCTCAGATTTTTTTACGTTTTATAATGAAACTAAAAAGAATTTCAAAAGATATGTTACTAAGGAAATGGTAATTTTGTCTAATAGATCATTTACCTTAGTGCTAATATTCTATAATTACCCATAAGTAGGTACCTGTGTTAGCATCAGACAATAATTAAAAGAAGGTCCATTTGAAAAAAATAAACGTGATAATTGAATTATAACTGAATGGAGATTTGGGGATGGTATATTTTCGTAACCTCTGTTGGTTTAGTCATGCTGAACAACTTTTAATATGGGACCAACACAGAATTCTCAAAAATAATATTTTTGCTTTTCATACTAAAGGTCATCCTTGCTAGATCATAATGTATGAAAAAAATATTTGATGTCGATATTTCAGTGTTTTCCCATGGTAGGTAAAAGTTGTTCAATCGAAATCTTCACCCGGTGTACCTAATACCTAAAACTTTCACAATATTTTGGAATATCTTTAAGAATAATAGCTCTTCAAGGTTTGCAACAGATCGGCAGTCCATTGGTATTGTTAATGTAACCACTTGGCAGCCTGTTTCAGAACTTGATTCTATTAAGGTCTTCCTTCTCTTTTATCTTTAATTACCAATTTATTTACGAATTTATGTGTTTTGTTACTAGGAGGAGGCAAAAATCAACGACGCCGCACACTCCGTCGGCGCCTCCGTACCACGACACGGTCACTATAGATTCTGACAACGATCAGGATTATGATCGCGGTAGGAGAGAGTACTGGCCCGACCAGCATGTCAGGCAGCAGTCACCTATCATGGTTTCAGGTATGTTGTACATGGATTTGATGGGTTTCTGATTTTTGTATAGTTTAATGTTTTTTACTTGGGACTGTGGGAGGTAAGTAATCATGTGGCAAAAAGGTGCATATGTAATACGTCGGTACTTGTTTAGTAATCAGCTTGGTCCCTAGCACCATGCTCCATTTTACATTACTGAAAGCTCAGAATTCGTCTCAACGATCCATAACAACGATATCTGAGATCAAGTTATGTATCATTATGACAAATTTAGAGTAATTACCCCCATCATCATAAGCTCATATATGGAATAACTGCAGGGTCACGTGACTATGGGGTTGTTGTAAATGAAGGCAGTATATTTCACCACATGGGCCTAGAACAGAGGGAGACTTCATTGGCCTTTGAAATTAACTAAGATGCAGGATTCCTAAAGGTTTCAACTCATATTGCAGATGTCTGTAAGCGATGGTGGCTATCAGGTAGACTAAAATAAAAGCTCAGCACTCGGAACAAAAACGAAGTTTGCTCTCTTGTTGTACAAATAACTATTGCATGGAGTTTTCTTTCACTGAACAGCCATCAAAATGCAACTTGAACTTTCAAGATGTGCTAACCTAGTGATGCGTATAACAATGTTTATTTTGTATATACATGTAGATTCCCCAATAGTATCTCCCCGTGCGCGCGAGTACAGG
>OX596243.1:14576197-14732441 GCA_951394255.1 Polyploca ridens
GTTTCATAACTCTTTTTTGGAGTAAGAGAGATATGAGAATAAACAAGATCTCACTGTTCAGTTATTTATGTTGAATTATCAAAATACTGGAACTAGGATAAGCGAATATTAGATACTACGGAAACCGATATTAATTTATTATAATACTAGCTGTCCCCCGCGGTATCACCCTCATTCCTGGGATAAAAAGTAGCCTATGTCCTTCTTCATACGATATATATGCATGACAAATTTCATGATGATCCGTTGAGTTGTTGAGGCGTAATAAACAAACTCGCTTTCGCATTTATAATATTAGTTAGATAAATTGAAAATTTTTTAAAAGTACAATTAATGTCTTTAGAGTGTCACTATAGTTTTCTCACTAACTCTTCGAAACTTCTCTATTTAGGTATTTTCATTTTGTTCATAGTTTAATCTGTATTCATTGGTGTTTTTGGTTGTTTATTATATCTGTGTTTCTTAGGCTGGATCAAAACTAAAAAGGCCGCGTATACTGAAGAGACGTGGCTCCAAAGTGGTGCCGGTGTCGACGCCCACCCATCACGCCAAAGACTGGGGTGAGAAGTGCGTCGACGGATTCCAGGTAATATTTTATATTTATTAGTATTACCAATGTGGTACCATATTTATTATGTCTTGTATTTTTAACATAAATTGCTTTTTCATAAAATAATGTCTGAAAGAAATATTCAAAATTTAATACTCAAATATTCCTCAGATTTATTGTTTATGTTTAAAATCCGTCTTTATAAATGCAATAGTTTCTACGTACATTTGTACAGAATCTATTTAAAATGAGTATAGTAGTGACATGTTTACTATTTTCTTAACTTCGAAGCAAAAACCTGATCATTATTTACAAGTCTTTACATACAAATGTAATGTTCTCACATTCTTTCAGGTTATAACCCAAATCGGAGAAGGTACATACGGTCAAGTGTACAAAGCGCGAGACAAGAACACGGGCCAGTTGGTGGCTCTCAAGAAAGTGCGGTTAGAGAACGAGAAGGAAGGGTTCCCCATCACTGCTGTACGAGAGATCAAGATCTTAAGACAACTGAACCATAAGAATATTGTCAATTTGAGGGAGATTGTTACGGATAAACAGGATGCCATCGACTTTAGGAAAGTAAGTGTGATATGAAATTCTTTCTGCCCTGCAGTTTCACTCATGTTTCTTTCTATACAAAATTACTTGTTATGTTAAAATTCAAGTAAGATACCATTCTAGTTTTTCGACTAAAGAGCTGTAATAGGGCCATTATGAGATGTTTTTACTATAGTGATTCTAGATACTTCGAAAAGGCACTGATAGAGTACTTACATTATAAAGACAGCATAAATTAATCTTTCTGGTCTGTACCCTACAAGATTCATTTACAGAACTGATTATTTTTGGTCCGCTAAGCACAACTAGTTAAGCATACAGCTATTCTTTAATGATTCCTCATCAATTATCATTTCTCCAGGACAAAGGGTCATTCTACCTAGTGTTCGAGTACATGGACCACGACCTCATGGGCCTGCTGGAGTCCAAGATGGTGGACTTCACGGAGTCTCACAACGCGTCCATAATGCGCCAGCTTCTGGACGGCCTCGCGTACTGCCACAGGAAGAACTTCCTACACAGGGATATCAAGTGCAGTAATATATTGATGAATAATAAGTGAGTGTGTTTATACAGGTGCGAGTTTTATAGTAATGTAATTTTTTCTGGGATTTCTTCGGTTATCTACGCCCAAACTAGATCTGTACTATGGAAACTGGATAAATGATAAACAATTTTCATAATTAAACCCAGTTTAGTATAGTGGAACTAAAACGATTGTTTTGTTAACTTGTTTGAGTTACAGTAGTACCCAATTAATATGGCTTACCGATGTACCTGCGCAGAAGATACATTTTCAAAGCGCGGGAAACGCTATTGGCCGACAGCTGCCGTCATGTTAGCGCGCGCCGTGCGGAGGGGCGTGACTTGCGAGTGAGACGGAACTAACAGCGGCAGTGTATTATGAACCTTATATTTGTGATCTAAGGTTGATTGTAAGTTTTAAGCATTCTTTCGTTAATCTTCGGGGCCATACTTTCTTTTCTGTGCGAACGAAGATTCACGACGCGCCATATAAGTTGGGTAATACTGTAACACATTTTATTAGTTGACAATTGGAACAACATTTGTGTATAGAAGACAAGACAATGAGCAGAATTCAATTTAGCATTGCTCAGTATAAATAAAAATACTTTAACCTGGTTAATTAAACAGGGAAAACCATATCTAAGACGTAAACAGATAAACTAAACAGCTTGGATCTTCTTCAGGGGCGAAGTAAAACTCGGCGACTTCGGTCTAGCTCGTCTATGGTCGGCTGAAGATCGGCAGCGTCCGTACACTAACAAAGTCATCACTCTGTGGTACCGGCCGCCTGAGTTACTGCTGGGCGAGGAGCGGTACGGGCCCGCTGTAGACGTCTGGTCTATGGGGTGCATCCTGGGTGAACTGTTCCAGAAGCATCCACTGTTCCAGGTATGTGTGTGTACACCGTAGATATAGCAAAGCAAATATGATCATCAAGTGCTAGATGTTTTGTTCCAGGGTGCGGGCAGATTGTGGCAGATTTGTCAAAGCACCTGTGAAAGCCCTGATGCTGCAAGCATCTACAGGCTATGGTAGCTGCTAACCATCAACTTGTTTTTTTTGTAATAACAAGTAACCCTATATACTAAATAAGCATCACCTCTGTCATCCATTATCAAACCAACACAGAACAAAAACTAACCAATGAGGTTCGTTACACAGCGCATTCGTTACTGCGCCATATAATCTCACCATAAATCATCTGTGATAAAAAAAAATATAGGTACGACGAAGTCGGTAGAGAAGCGTATGGCCCGCGTGATGGTAAGTGGCTACCGTAGCCATATGGACGGTTGCAATACACCGTTACCGACCCTTCCCCCTCCCCAGTGAGCTCTGGCCACCTTACTCACGCGCAGGAACACAACCATAACATTATTTGGGTGCGGTATCACAGAATATTCAATAGTACTACGTACAGAAAACCCACTTCGAAAACGACATTTAAGGTGGCCCTCTGTGGCCGGCGCAACTTCAACGCAAGCATAGTCTAAAAGCTTGTTGTTTCATCCAACGTAATGTTTGACTGCGAAAAAAGAGAGACAGCATCAGAGCCGTCGGTTATCAGTCGGTAAATTCCGCTGATCACTCGCGGCCGCTTCGCTAGGTCGTCATTCATGATTTCGCATTCATAAAACTTGTTCCAGGAGTATACTTCTTGTGAAAAAATCTTACAAGTTTGTGAAAAAAAGTTAGTTATTTAGAATCTCCAATACATTTGCAAGCCTGGTATCTAAATGTTTTCTTTATTTTTACAATTTATAGGTACATTAGATATGGCCAAAGTTCAGGCAAAAACGCTGTTTTTCGGAGGCTTTGACTGAATTTGTTTCACACTTTTTTTAAATTACGCCTAGATACACGGCTAGATATAGTGCACAAGATACTAATTTGTTCAAAACATCTAACGAAAAATGTTTAACAACGTCATGATAAGTACAGAGGTTTTATATGAAAAGTATGACGAATTGAGTCCTCTTAAATAAAAAGCGTCTCTTGGTACGACGTAATAAGGCGCAATCCAGCTCGCGCAGCGCTGCGCGCCTAAAATTATATTCACCTACAACTTCCCTCTCTTTCTATCGTATAACTCTATCCTGTATGACGCGACACGTGTTACGGTAGGGTTGTCTAATGACGTATTATGAATCTTCAATATTTCCTTATCGGTTATGTATGTACCTATTTCTATTCTCCTTTCGTGAATAATGTGACATTTAAAATATCCTAGCTAACTAGTATGAGAGCAGAAAGTTATTTTTAAATGTCTGCATATTTTAATCTAAGTTTTAGGTCTATACTGATACTTTGTATACTGAATGTGTATTCTGTCTACGAAACTGAATACAACTATTTTGGGGAAGGGTTTAAGTAACATACATGCATATAAAATCTGGAATGACTGACGACGGGACAAGAAACGGCACGACTACCTAGTCCAGGGCCGGCAGCCGAAATTCACGTTTGTTATTAATAATCTTCAAGTTTGTTATATAAAAAATAATAAAGTTAAAGAATTATTTAGAAAAGGATATACTGAGTAAGTAATAACAATTAGAATTGTAATTTTTTTTTTAATATTATTCTACTTATTTTGGTTAAGGCCGGGTCTAAGCTCAAATCTCAAAAATGGGTTTTTTTGAGAGTCGAGTATGACGTAACGCAATGAAATACCTAACACAAAAAATACTGTGGATAGAAGAGGGTTTTGAGAAAAATGTTAACCGAATAGAATATTAAAAAGTGCTTTGATATTCCCAATAAAAAAATCCTAAGTTACGTCTAAAAAAATCTTTCGCGTCGAAATTCTCCGTATTTTCAGCGATGACAACAATTTTATGTTTAAGAATATATAAGATACAGAATTATATTAGAATGTTAACCGGACACTTATTCAATTTAATGCGTATATTCTGTATAATCTAAAGAAAACCCGTAAATAACAGTCCATTTCATAGAGTCGACACATTTATGATTTACCATTTTCAACCCTATTCCAGTGAAGAACGAGTCCTGTCAAAATCGTAGTCAGTCCGCGCCTTAAAAATCATTCACATGAGTTGTTTATGTCTCAGTGGCCCGTTTAGACAAGAGGGTGTCTCTTCTGGTCGCACTATAGGTATTTGTCTCTTTTTGACACTGGTATGCTATCAAAACGGGCCTATTAGATCTTGCCGACCTTAATAAAGTCAGAAAAGACATTAGGACAATACAATGAAACAACAACAAAAAATCTAGTACTATGAAAACAACGATACCAACACAAAATAGTGTTAAAATAAGAACAATAAACACTTTATATAAGTACGTAGGTATTTATACCCACACGCGTCTTTCGCTGCGGGCGCGTTGCAACCGCCTTGGTCCGGTAGAACGTCGGCGCGCAATCGTACCTAAACATGGGAGTGAGACAGGCCTGGCGGTATTCTGTAAGGTACTTCGCCAACCGAGTTGAAAAAATGCTATGCTTTAAATGAATAAATAACCTGATAATATTCCAGGCTAACGTGGAAATGATGCAACTGGAGATGATATCCCGCGTGTGCGGCACGCCGGTGCCGGGCGTGTGGCCCAACGTGGTGAACCTGCCGCTGTGGCACACGCTGCGCCCCAAGCGGTTCCACAAGCGGTGCGTGCGCGACCAGTTCGCGTTCATGCCCGGCCCCGCGCTCAACCTGCTCGACCGCATGCTCGAGCTCGACCCCGACAAGCGGATCACCGCCGACGAGGCCCTCAAGAGTCCCTGGTTGAAGGGTGTCGTGCCCGATCAGTCAGTACCTTTTTTTTTTCATTTTTGGCGTCACACTCACGGCTTGAGTATTTTCCTAATGTTGAGTTATAAGTTCTAGTCACAATAAATCACATTCACATAATCCTTATTGTAAGTCACCGTCCATAAGTCATGTTTTAGTAAAATGGTGTTTATTTAGTGAGTACCTTTCATGTCCTGAGCACTTTAGGTCAGTTCACGCCAAGACGCGACGCGGCGTGCATATTTTAAGATGACAATATAGATCTTTATTTACTACAAAAGAAGGTACATATTTAGGTGAGAAAATTCATGACAAGTGACTCGCGACGCAATAAAACGCAATAAATTAATTACCGATCAATATAGTATTTGTACCTACATCCAAATGTTTATGATAATGTGTAATGGCAGGATGGCGGCGCCCGAGCTGCCGACGTGGCAGGACTGCCACGAGCTGTGGTCCAAGCAGCGCCGCCGACAACAACGCGAACAAGACCAGCTGCAAGGCAAACCCAAGTCTTACGGCTACGGCGACAACCCCGACAAACAGGACTCCAACCAGTCAGATAACAGTTTCAAAAGTGAACCCTACAAATCTGAGAGTGGCTTCAAACCTACGGAACCTAACGCGGAAGCCGGACAAGTGAAATAGTATTGGTTTTTCGGTTATTACGAATAATGGTGCTTCAGTGGTAATGCGGACTACTATAACTTATGAACTGAATTGTGAAAAGTTTTAAGATTGTTCAAGTTGAAAACTATGATTTTGTAACTTGACGGATGTGGTGGATTAAACTCAATATTTCAATAATTTTATTATAAAGCTTAATTTGGCTCAAAACATTTTATATCAAAAACGTTACATTGTAGTGAAGGGAGTGTTTAGTCAATATGCGTTAGTTCCTATTTGGGTGGCTTATCAGCATTTAGGGACGCGGAGATTTTTTATATTGTTGTGACTTGAGAAATGCAGGACTGCAGGAACACTTAGCACTATGTAAGTTAATATAATGGCACAAACGGCGCCATATCGTTAGTGTTTATCGAGCTAGTGTTCTCTGTGGGTATGCCGGGTGCGGTACGTACGCTTAGCAACACCTTAGCTCAAAAACGCTACTGGTATTACGTCAAATTTTTTAAATAGACCTAAAATTGGTCTTCTATGGTGAATATTTATTAATTCAACTTAGTAAACAAGCGCGTACCAAAATTGATGAATAAATAACCAAAGTATACTAGCGCTAGTTACCTGCGACGAGACAGCAGACTAAATTATGTAAAACGCGACATGTTCATGAACTGTATATATTGTAATGTAGTTGTAATTTAACAATGGCTAATAAGAACATTTCATCTGTTTATTTTAGAGAAATACTTGTTTTATTTGTTGCAACCCGGGGAGTAATGTTGAATAATTTATTGTTAGTCAACATTTGGGCTTTGATTGAATCCACTTTCCACAACAAGCTATTTCCACTATTTTTAATGCTAGAGTGAGCATGCTTGGTAGTCTATTCAATTTTGAAAGTATACAGATCATCAGATCAGAGCTGAGTGATCGAATTCCCCATTTGCGGGCGATCTCAGGCGTAGTTACCTGATAACTTTACCCAATTGCGAATCCTCATCGTTCGCTGATTTTCCCGCGTCACGGCATAAAAGCTATTGGACGCTAACACCTTGTTCTTTTCAAAAGCAGTCTTATAACTTGAACCCTTGAACTATAGCACCCTTATAACTTGAACCAGGGCAAGATACATTCGGATAAATTTGTGAAATTTTTTTGTCCACCCAGATTTCAAATACGAAATGAAGGCCTTGCCAGAATCACGTGATACTCGGGCTGGGTCCGCCATTGACCTGGTTTCTTAGGAATTAATTCCATGTGTTACATTTTCTGTGACTAAATTACAACTAATTTAATATAATTACATTTTAGCAACCATTTGATACTTCACAGGATAATAAAGCTTGGTTAATAAGGGCACTGGTTTAAAACTACTCTTTTTACTATTGCCATGTTGTATATATTAGCTTTCCGCCCCGCGGTTTCATACACGATTCCTTCTTCCTTCTTTTACCTCCTTAGATAGGGTTAAATTTTGAAAAACCTTTCCTTACTAGTTGCCCACGTTTTATAAGAAACCTGTGTGCAAATTTTAAGTTTCTAGATTCTGCATTTTAAGCTTTGCATGCTTTGCAGCTTCTTTTAAATATATAGATAGATTTAAGATACCTAGCTAGTTAAAACCTGGTCTAAATGAAACAAAATTATTATTGAAAAAAAATTAACGGCCCATTGCGACTTTGTTCAACATTATATCCCCATCAATATATTTAAAAAGTTGTCACTGGTGCCGATTCTGTTGTAAATCGTACTAAACTAATTTGAGTCATATCACATCTCTTTCATACAAACATGATTGAAAAAGGATAGAACATATTTAAAGCTCTCAATTTAGTCTTTGCCGTCTTTATTTGCGGGTATTTAAACGTAACCGCGATTGATAGCGACTAAATTTATATTGAAAACAAGCATTGGACTAATTTGACAGGACTACATTTCTTAGGTACATCCTTTTCTTATGTTCTTTGTTAGAAAGAGACAGTGAGACTAAATTAGTTTAGTTGTAAACAACAGAATCAGCACCAATTTCTTAATTGTTATTGCGACTAACGTTATTAGAAACTGATTGTATATATTGAAACAATACTGGAATTGAATTTTTGTTTGTACGGTTTCTAGGGAAACTTGGTTATTTAGTACATCCATAAGAAACATTTTGTTTATTAGAGAGTAAAACATAAATCTTGAGCGTTTGGAGATATGGTCCTTGAAAGATCGAGACTTGAAAGACAATAGATCAAGTTTGTTTTTTTTACATTCAAATCGTATATTTTATACATGTAAAGTAACTTTTACATGGATATAGTAGATACTAAAATGTATTAGGTTCTGTACAATCAGTCGAATCTCGATCGCAGTCGCCAAATGAAAATAAATCGTTTTACCGAGTCTCAAAAACTAGGCAAATCATAGCAGGATTATAGATTTTATCGTTCAATCCGACCAGTGGATGTATGGACACCTAAAACTTAGTATGAAACATAATAATTGATGCATTGAAGCATCTCGCCTTTAGAATGAATAAATAGATCCTAATTTTTTATCGGACTCGATCTATGAAAAATATAAGAGCCATCACTATGACGTTTGACATTTAGTCAATTGCCTTTAAACGTCAAATTAAAGCGATGGCAATAGGTGATAGATCGCAGGTCCAACTAGTTGGCATTTATATCTATAAGGTAAGGTGTATGTAATATTTGTATGTATATTGGTGAGTTTGTTGTCAACGCCAGCAATGCATAGCGTGATGTTTCTAGTTTCTAAACAATAAGTAATAATAATATATTATCATCATGTTAATTGTTTCACAAAAGTCTATAAAAATAAGCAATGGTTTTTTGTAAATTAAAATGGTAAACTAAATTTTAAGTTATAATAGCATTCGCATTATTTTTTAAATGATGAAATGAAATTTGTACATACATAAAAAGCGTTATAGAATGAGTGGGTATATTACGTTATATATATTTTTTAACATTACCTATCGTGTTGTATTCGATATTTGCGCAACGGATTCTTCCATAAAATATGTGTAATGAAGTGTTTATTTGGGCATGAACTTGTGAGATGTGTATGTTATTATCCTTGCATTTTTAAGACCAATTTATAAACATTTAGGGAAGCGATAAACGAATTTATATTACGCTGAGGCTTGTACACAAATCAACAGTTATATTAAAAGAGGATAATCAAAATGCGGTGTTATAATATCGCATGACGTATGAGGCCTTTTATCACTACTTATCTTAAAAATTACACTTTTAAAGAATATATATTTTCGCTTCCCGAAACGATAAATTTATGAGCATTATGTCACGTTGGCAAAAAGACTAAGACCCCGTGTATTATATTAGTTTTAAGACGCTAAGTTGCCCTCGTACGAATAATCCGGAGTTTCGGAGACTTATCATCGCTGTGTGTGACTAAATTGTTTTGTTTTGGTGTTTTATTGTCTATGGATTAATGAATGAAGGTTTACTAGGATAGCGGATTTTGGGAGTGCTTAGGAAACGGTTATTTGTCGGGTAATGGTATTTATCATGATTTTCCAGTCGATTATAGTACTATATATTATATTTTGTATTTTAGTTGGGACCAAATGTTTGCAACGGCCAAATAAATGATGAAAAATGCATGTTAAATTTTATTATATTTTGACTTGAATTCTATTTTTTGTGTATTTCAAATGACTTGTATAAAACAGATCGGTTTACACAATATAAAAACTATCATTGGAAAATCATAACAAATACATTCGATCTATATTAAAATCGTCTGTGACGTTGCATATTTACAGAGAAAAACTTAGAAGGATAATAAAAAATAATTGTTAGTTTCCTAAAAAATCTACACACTTAGCATTCTTGTTTTTGTAAGACTGAAACTAAAGGAAATGATGATGGTCTGTTCCTGCAACTCTGGATTGTTATCACGTAAATACAATAATGTAAAAATGTACCTAAATTTTTTAAATAATTAAACTACGATGAAGTAAAGCCTCGTTTTTTTACCGTAACCATTAACCCAGAGTACCTATAGGTACCTGCATGGCGGCTTTATAGTGCAGGGTGTGCGGCGCACACGGGGGGCGCAGGGTCTTAGGGGGCGCCGAGCTCCCCCGGTGACGACGCCGCCAAAATGCATCTTTCATAAAATAATGCTCTTTAATGAAACCGAATTATTACCTCCTGAAACGCGTATCATCGCGTCTTTTCGCGCTCTCCTATACCAAAATGGAAGTCCCATCACCTCAACATCACCTTACTCTTCAAACTAAAGTAATGGAGTGAGTGATCAACGCGCAACTTTTGAGATACTTGGAAGATCACGATTTGCTGAGCGACCGACAATACGCTTCCGCCAGTCATTTAGCTGGGGCCCTAGTGGATTGTTCTAAATTCGAACAACAAAATAGTGATTATTTAAAGTGGTAGGTATAAATAAATCTTAGAGAATCTACGATTCTCTAAGTAATAAATAAACGATCGAATTATTTCAAAATACATTTATTTTAATAAAATGACTGCAAAGGAACTAGCTTACATATTATTAAGGCACATTGTCTGTACCTAGTTATGGCCGATAACAGTACTAATTAATAGCCATTGATTATAAGGACATATACAGACTCGATTAATGTAATAACGGTTGAAAAGTTTTTGATAAATACTCGGCTAATAGGTCTGGTTACTGTTTTTCATAGTAAGTAAATTACACCTATTGTGGTTCGGTATTATAAAACATTTTACATTTCAACTGGTTCCTATAAAAGAAAACTCACTACGACGATGCAGTAAATTTGAACTACAAATTACTATTGTAATATAATCGTAATTCCAAACATTATTACTTACCTATTTAGGCACCTTCGATTCAGCTTAAACATTACGAACAGCTCATGTATCAAAAGTGACATAAAATAAATAAATTATGTAGAATTTTAGACTTTAATGCAAGAATCGATTTTTGTACCAATATTTACAATATTATTAGTTATAGTTTTCAACCCAAAAAAAATTAAGTATACTTACAACTTAATTTATTACATTCTCAACACATTTCATACGAGAAAATAAGTAACTTTTATGGCATACAATATAAAAAAAAAACTAAGTACTTTGTACGTATTTCATCCAAACGATATACTTATCTCCATTTAAAAAAAATAAAACATTTAATTAACCTGCTCCTTATTTCGAAGACGGCAAAAACGCAAAACACTTTCATATAATCTTGTATCGGTGATATAAAATGTATTATATTTTATTTTTTATTATACAATAATTAATGAATATATTAATGTCTACTCTTCGATAAATAATAAAAATAAAACAAAGATGTAGCTTTATTGCCTATCAATATAGGATATCAATTCAATTAAGTATACTTAACCATTTTCAAATAATATAAGTACATAACTGCCTAAGTACCTAGTAGGTAACTGATAAATGTGAAATTCCATTTTCATCATTTACACAGAAATTAGGGATTCAATTGAGAATCTCAAAAATTAACATGCGAATTTGTACTTTTAATTCGTTGTATAAAAAGTTTTAAACAATATAATAAGTATAGACAATAAAGCTAAATTAATAAAATATAAATGATATTTGATTCATAAAAAATATTATACAAAATCATAATATCTCATAAATATAATTGCCCACCAAAAGTACTAATACGGTTGAACGGTCTAATCTTTAATCTGTATTTCTGTATCATATAAGTATGTTTCTGAAATAAGTACATAATTTGCACTCATAACTTTTAAAATGAACATACAACACTTATTACATTCAATAAATAAAAATTACAAAATGGAATCTTCATATAAAATTAGGTTTTTTGTAAAAAAATCGTTGTTTAAGCTTTTAACTAAATTAGGTATCGATTTTGGGAATACTGGTTTTCAGGGCGTAGCGATCTGTGAAAGAAAATTGTTGGTAAATAGATTGTTTTTATTTTAGTATAAATGTTTTGTTGTATGAAACATACCTGAACAAAGCCAGGGTTGCTGGTGTATAATACAAAAAATGAAAATGATTCTTAATTAATTTGTAAATATAAAAAGAGTATTTAATAAAGTATCACCTACTGAAAGAGCCAAGGTAAAAAAGATTGCTTAGAATTCGACCGATGAGATTTTTTACTACTCAAGTCTACTCAACTTTACTGATCTGTACTCAAATTTACTCCACTATACTCTACTCAACTTTTACTTATGTCAGTTTGTTAGGTAAGTCGCAATCACTAAATAGCAGTAGTATCAGTAGGTATTATGGTAAATTATAATAGCGACTGCCGATCTAAGAATTTTAAACATAAGTTAATGGTGCTGATTCTGTTGTTTACAACTAAACTAATTTAGTCTCACTATGTCTCTTTCTAACAAAGAACATAAGAAAAGGATGTAAGAAATTTAGTCCTGTCAAATTAGTCGAATCAAAGTTTACGTATAAATAAACCCGCAAATGAAGACGGCAAAGACTAACTTGACAGCTTTAAATATGTTCTATCCTTTATCAATAATGTTTGTAAGAAAGAGATGTGATGTGACTAAAATTTGTTAAGGACGATTTACAAAAGAATCGGCAACATCTCAATGATACAAGCAAGTGGTAGTGGACTGTATTAGTTAGAAAATATGATGATAACAATGACAATGACTATAAATAGACTTACAACGAGCAGGTTGCCGCTCTTGGCGCGGTGGATGGCGGGCTCGGGGCCCTTGCTCACCTCGATGGTGCCGCCCGGCTTGCCGTTCACGAAGTTGTGCGCGATCCTGGCATTATTTACCATTTATTTAAACAGGGATTTCACAAAAAATGCGTTTATGGCCTGATTTCGCTAACGGCGGATTATAATAAATAAAAATAATATTTATTAGTTTCAAAATAACTTTTACAAATAGATATGCGGTCTCCAGTTCCCACACTAGGATTCCCTGTGGTTACTTTTATACATAGGATAAGTTTGTCAGATCTATCCAAAATTCTATCATATTTATATCGTGGATAAATGCTATCTGACTTTGGTAAAATTGAAGCTCATCTAATTAGTTACTCTCATAGGCATATCTGTGGAAGAATCGTGCGTCCACACAACTTAACTCATCTGCATTGAATTTGGCCCAAGCTCGAAATTTCATACAAAATAGGTGTTTTCAGCGAAAATTTTTTCGAAGATCAATGCTAAATGAAATCTCTTTTTAATAATGTTATAAGCTTCGACCAGGATCAAGTAAGGCGATAAGTAGTTTAGTCAGTGGTCTCCTAACTCTGGAATCCTTTGAGTTTAAGCTTTCTTTCGGTGAAAGAAAATATCATGAAGAAACCATAGCACTACGGTAAGGTACATCGGCTAACTACCACGTTCAAGTTACTCGTAACAGTGTTTCCCGGCACTTAGTTGCCAGTTAGTTCCAGGCTAGTGTAGGTAGGTACTCACGTCCTGGTGTCCACAATCTCGATGAGCTCCGGCTTCTTGGTGTAGTCGGTGACGATGGTCAGAGCCTCGATCAGGTGCGTCACGGAGATGATCAGGTCACCCTGGAACGTACACACTCAAGTTTACGGGACTCTGTTTGAGTTGAATTAGAAGAGTTAGATGCTACGAAAAATTGAGAATAAAGCACGTAGTTCGAATTTTCTATTCAAAATTTTTTTTTTAGACAATATATTATACTTATTTACTTATAGATTCTGCCCCGCAGCTTGTCTCGCATCCTCGAGGGATCTAATGTATTTCCCGTTAATGTTCTACCCTATGATCTTTTGGGAAACATTTCATTCAAATCCGGTCATCCATTACGGCATTTATTAGTTAACAAACAAATTGTCCTGATTAAGAAGCCTTGTAAATATCATTTTTTTTTTTTTATACGACTTAGTCGGTAAACAAGCATACGGCCCGCCTGATGGTAAGCGGTTACCGTAGCCATATGGACGCTTGTAACACACGAAGCATCGCTCACGCGTTACCGACCTTTCCCCCTCCCCAATGAGCTCTGGCGACCTTACTCACGCGCAGGAACACAACCTTAAACAACATAAAGTTATTTGGCTGCGGTATTCTGTAAGGTGGAGGTACTTCCCCAGTCGAGCTGCTCTTTGAGCGAATAAACGCTACGCTCTACCTCTCTTTAATGTTCTGAAAAGATCAAACAATGGCAACATTCCACCCCCCTCCCCCATCAGCCTATAATGTCCCTCTGTTCAGCATAAGCCTCCTTTTATAAATGAGGGTGACAGGGAATGGGCATTACTCCGCCACGCATGCCTCTGGTGAAGTTTTTCAAGGTGCCTAGGAGGCATCCAACTAGCTTAACGACTATCACAATTAAGTGATAACCGGGACCAACGGCTATACAGGTCGTTGTTTTGGTCAGCGACGAGCGACTCAGGGTCGATAATACAAATGATACTGGTGCTAAAAAAAATATAAAAAAAATACTTTATTTTTTTAAAAAAATAAAAATAAAAAAATTTAAATTTTGAAAATCATGTAATAAGCTAAAGTGTAGACATAATACTCAAAGGGAGTATGAGGGAGTAAAGGGGTGGGGCGATGGCGGCTTGCGCCTAGCTCTAGTCTGTGCACGTGCCTAGTAACCTTACTTTGCGGTAATTTTATTTCAAATTGAATAAGGTATTTCTCAAAATATTTACAGTATTTAATGGAAATAAGTCCATATTTGGGGAATATATATTTAGAACTACCGCTCCTGGGTCGCTTGTCGCCGACCAAAACAACACCCTGTATATAAGCCGAAGCACGGAAACATTCGATTTGAAATACCACGAGATGGTCTTCCATCCAGATACCAGCCACACCTTTGCCAATCGATTAAGAACGGCTAGTGATGCTACACGGTACGTACACAACCTCAGAGTCTGAAGACAAAGGTCTTCAATCAGTGCGTGTTACCAGTGATGACATACGGGACAGAGACGTGGTCTTTTACTGCTGGCCGCATACATAAGCTTAGAGTCACTCAGCGAGCTATGGAACGAGCTGACAGGGTCCGTAACAAAGACATTCGTAGGAGAACGAAAACGACAGACATAGCTCGTAGAGTTAGTAAGCTGAAGTGGCAATGGGCAGGCCACATCGCTCGAAGTGCCGATAACCGATGGGGAAGAAAGGTTCTCGAGTGGCGACCACGTATTGGAAAGCGCCGAGTGGGACGACTTCCCACCAGGTGGAGCGACGACCTGGTCAGAGTCGCTGGGCGCCGCTGGATGCCAACTGGATGCAAGCGGCCCAGAACCGTTCCAAGTGGAAATCAATGGGCTGATAATTTGACGTACACCACGAGCGCAGCGGTAATGTTACCTTATCTTTCTTGAGCTCGTGCGGTATCTTGATGAGCACGAGCGTGTCGGTCTCGTTGGTGACGACGACGGTGAGCTTGTCCATGGGCAGGCGGTGCTTGAGCTTGTACGTCTTGCGGTTGGCCGCGTCCAGCACGTACAGCGCCTTGTCGGACGCGATGAGCGCGCGCTCGCGGGCCTTGTACCCGCGCCGGTCGTACTTCACCGCCTCGCACGAGTACTAACGATATTGACGATTACTTTATGAGTGCGATGTAATATTAACAAATTTGTAGGATTACAACATTTTGCATTAGGGCCCAAGTCTGCTATTACAATTGTGTTCCAAAGAAGCATCAGTGGTATCAAAATTGACGCATTTTACAGTTTTGGTAGTCTACTAACACAATGGCGTCATAATGGCGCCATAATAGCTTACCGATGATTTAAGAGTGCGATGTAATATTAACAAATTGGTAGGATTACAACATTTTGCATTAGGGCCCAAGTCTGCTATTACAATTGTGTTCCAAAGAAGCATCAGTGGTATCAAAATTGACGCATTTTACAGTTTTGGTAGTCTACTAACTAGGGAATGCAAAACCGTGGCAAAATGAAAACCGGTTTTTATTTCGGTTATGAGATGAAAAAACCGGTTAACCGGTTTTAAACCGGTTTTTTTAATGTTCGCTCGTTTTTTTTTTCTCGTTATTTCTATAGCTCGAATTATAGATAATAACCGTGCCTAAGATTTAAAAATCGCAAACTGAGGAATTATTGTCAGTTAAAGTTAATGAAGTGGGTATAAAAGAAACATCAAAGACACCATCACCATTTGCCTGTCCTGTTCCCTATAATTTGGGATCGGCGCAATATGTACGCTTCTTCTATCCGTTATACCAACATTCACTCGTTTCTTACCAATATCATCTTTCACACAATCAATCCATCTCTTTTTCATAAAATTTATGGAAATAATCGTTTATTTAACTCTGTAGATCAGATACTCGTTTATATAGACTACACGGTTCGTTTATGTTTCGTAAGTTATAATATTAATTTCACACGTAATATACATGGCATATTGTAGCGGCACAGCAACTTGCGTGTACACTAAAACGTGGTTATTATTATACGAATGTTTTCCTTAGATAAAAAAAATTACCTAGTTTTTGCTGTCGTGTAGACGGGTAAATAATTGGACTGTTTTACAAAACCCTTAAACCGACTTCAAAGTACACTAAGAAGTAATCAAATCCCGATCTGATGGGACCAAACGGAAAGCGTACTCTTTCAAATAAAAAAAGAATTTTCCAAATCGGTTCATAAATGACGGAGTTATGAGGTAACAAACATAAAAAAAAAAAAAAAAAAAAATACATTCGAATTGAGAACCTCCTCCTTTTTTTGAAGTCGGTTAAAAATAATACCAATCATGACTGATTGCTTGCTTGCTGTCTGGCAGATACATAAGAGCCTTCGTTGATAGTAGTTGCTCCGATAGCATGACATTAATGCTGGCGTCCCGAAAGGCTCTAAATGATCCCCAACACTGTTCCTCCAGCATATGAATAATATACTCTCTATTGCCAGCATTCATTGCTATGTAGATGAAATTACATGGGACGCTCATTACACGAATCGTGCAAATATCTCACGTTCTATATTGGAGAAAGGCGCGAAGGACTTGTCTTAAATCGAGAGTACATAAACTAGTGACTCCGATTGGGGTCGACTAAACCTAGTCTATTTCAACCCCACTAAATCACACGCAAGCCTGCAATTCACCGTTGAGAGAAGTCCATTTACTGTGGCTCCTCATTTCTAGAACATGTCCCTCAACATCACGAAAAGCATTGGGATCCTTCACGTTAATATTTGTAGCGACGTTCTGTTCCAAAGTCATCTACAAGATATCCAAAAAACTCGGTGTGATTAATAGAGCGAAGCAGTACTTCTTATCGAGACAAAGACTGCAACTATATAAGTCGCAAGTCTGGCCCAAATGAAGTAATGCTGTCTTCTGTGGGCACCTGGATACCAGCTTGGGTATTTAGACTCAGTTCAGCGACGTGCCGTTAGAATTGTCGATGGTCCCGAGCTCACAAGTGTTTTAAAGCCCCTTAGTCTGAGGAGAGACTGCCTTCTTATGTGTGTTCAACCGCTTTTCTAACAGTGTTCTGAAAAATTGATTGACCTGATGCCCAGTTACCTTGATCCATCGTAGTCACCGATGGGGAGTCCATCCTCACACATTGGAACCAAAATGTTCTCATACTGTGCGGTTTCAAAGAAGCTTCCTATCGTGGATGCTCAGGCTGTGGAATGAGCTCCCCGCTTCAAAAAGGTTGAGGGTTGGTAACGTGCGAGTGATAACCGTTATGTTGCAAGAATCTATAGGCTAGAGTAACTGGTTATCATCAGGCGGGCCGTACGCTTGTTTGCTACCTAAGTATTGTAAAAAAAAAGTTTTACATGTTTTATCTATCATAAAAACAATCATTATTTTAAGTTATTTTCTTACCAGCTCAATAAACTACACATCAACACACTTCAGTTCATCACAAAAATACTCACTGCATTGCACTCAGTTTAAAAAACGGCGGCAAATCTTCCTTTTTTAGTTTTTCCAAACATTGAAACAAAAACCGAATAAAATCGAAAAACCGGTTTTGGTGTTATGTGAAACCGGTTTTTCTTGTTGGTCAAAACCGTACCGAATAACCGGTTTTTCGATTTTCGGTGAAACCGGTTTTCATTCCCTACTACTAACACAATGGCGTCATAATGGCGCCATAATAGCTTACCGATGATTTAACACTGAAACTATAATCGTGTCACAATGATCTTTTAGTTGTTAGTTTTTGTACTAAAATTGTTGTCATTCATTATGAGAGAATATTATTGTATCAATATGAAATTTTAGCAAATTTGGCCCCCTATAGTACCCATATTAAAAGCTTTGGACCATCGTCGAGTATGTGTTGAAACTGAGCATAATTCCAACGAAACAGTAGCATATGTTCCAAAGATAATTTCAAATTCATACAAAATGATTTGTAAATCTTCCTAAATCATTATTTTATAGTTTTTAGTACACATGTACCTGAACCTATTTTCCTAAAGAATACTATCTGTTTAATAAAAGGTAGGTATGATGAAATAAGTTCTCACAATAAGTTGTTCCCCAGTGGGCCAGGTGGGCGAGGCCATGAAGGTGTTCCGCAGTGTCTGGTGTTCCTGCGTGAGCCGGTCATCCACGAACCGGTCCGGGATGCTGCTCGGGTAACTGTTCTTCTTACCTGAATGTAACACAAACCAATCTTATTTATTTTGAAATTATACTTACATGTATGTTGTATGGAAGATATCTTCATTGCATCCGTATTTGTGGAATTGGTATTTTGTTTTGCTTCCCTGATTAACTCATGCGTGACGATCAGACTTTTCTATCGTTTTTTTTTCTATGCATCCATTATCTATTTTAGGTATCAAAAACTTATCATAGCACCAATAATTTTCGTTTTTTTAAAGAAATATCATTCACAAATTAATTCACTATCATTATCATCATCATCAGCCTATCCCACTGCTGAGCACAGGCCTCCTTTCACAAATGAAGGTGAAAGGGAATGGGCAATACTCCACCACGCGTGCCCACTGCGGATCGGTGGAGGTAGGCTAGTGGTCAACCTACTGTTGGCATTTTTCAAGCCGCCTAGAAGGCATCCAACTAGCTTAACGACTATCACAATTAAGTGATAACCGGGACCAGCGGCTTTATGTGCCTTCCGAAGCACGGAAACGCTCGATTTGAAATACCACTAGGCGGTCACCCATCCAGGTACCGACCACGACAGGCGTAGCTTAACTTTGCCGATCGATTAAGAACGACTAATCATGCTACACCACGAGCGCTTCATTCACTATAACTAGTACTATCATCATCTTACCCTTAAACATCCTCTCAGCCAACACCTTCAAGTCGAACTGCTTCTTCTCCTGCGGCGACAACGCTTGCCTATACTTCCTCGCCAGGTGTCCTCGATGTAGCCTCTGCAGCTCCCTGGAAGCTTCCTGGCAAGTCGCCGGGCAAGTTGGCCAGCTTAGGTCCAGAAGCTTTGAGGGCAGAAGCTTGGATAGCCTCTTCAGCCAGTGGACTTTAGCGATGCCGAGGAATCGACGGTTTTCGGGCGTTTCAGGGCCGTTGCGGGTTATGAAGCCTGGAGGATTTTGAGTTGATTCAGGCGATTGGATTTTATGGCCAAATTCGATTGAATTAAGTTAAATACTTAGCCTATCTAAAGTTATGGCATAAATGAAGTAAAGTCAAGTAAGATCAAAAAAGATGTGTAAAATTGAGTAAAGTTGAGTAAATTTTAGTCAATTTTTAATTTCATTACAGTCATTAATGTGTTTGATTCAGGAAATAGGACGCATTATTATTTATAATTATAAGATTAATTATTCTTTAACATGGATTCTCAAATTTTTGGTCAAACTCCGAACTATTACTTCAGAACCTAAAACTACTCACATACAATGATAATACACATACTGGGTTAGTAGAAGGTACGATAGCATGATAAGTAGGATAGTAGGATAAATAGGATAGTAGGATAAGCAGGATGGTAGGATAAATTATACATAAAAAAATGCTACCTTTAATAAAAGCCCTGATAACATGAGCAGCCTTCTTCCTCCTCTCCTTGAGTTTCTGCGCGAGGAACCGGCGCACCCACTTCTGCACGACGATGGCCGCGAGCCTCATCCGCAGGTACTGCTTCCTCTGCCAGTATCCTCGCCACCTGCTCTGGATGATGGTCGCGATGTCGTTCTTCTTGATTTGGTACGCGTCCTCTGTGTCGAATAGGCTCTTCGGGAAGCGGATGAAGATCTTTGTGCTGTGAAGTTACGGTTTGTTAAATTGCTGGTATCTAGGAGGTAGGTAGCTGGTTAAGTATAGTTAAAAATGGAAACTGATGGGTGGTCTGAAGCCACAGACCCACCTTCTTTGCCGTTTTCATAAAAGTTCTCAGTTCATAAAATATCTAGAAACTAATATATTATAAATGAGCAAAGTTATTTTTTGAATTAGGTATCAAGAATATCTCCTACTATTAAAACTGACTGAAATGTACAATGTCTACCCGTTACTAATTTGTTTTTTTTATACCACTTAGAATACTCAACTAGCGCCACGCCATGTCAAAACGGCCATTATAGCGTGCCGCAAGTTTAGTAGATCATAATCCATAAATCTGGCATCAGTAACCATTCCTTGATCTACTATGAATACTATACAAATATTTAATAAAAATATTATATAAAAGGCTATTTTATTAATCACTAGATGTCCCCCGTGGTTTCACCCGCGTTCCCGGATTATAACACTCGGGGATAATGTAGCCAATTAGTGAAAGAAATTTTAGAATCCGATGGGTAGACTCCAGAGATTAGCGCGTTTAAAAAATCGGCTTTATTATATTAATATATATAAAAAGCTGGAATGTTGTACATACTTGCCCATTCTGTATTCTTCCTTCTCGTACCGCAACACTTCGACTAACTTCTGCACGCCCTCTCTCGGCGGCCCGTGGAAGTTCGGCCAAGTGTCTGCGCTCAGGCACTTGTATCTAATCAAAGCAGTTTTTATTATTCCCCTTACTTTTACATTGATTAGTACTAGTTTCTGCTCTGTAGCTTTACTTGCGTTCCAAAAGGAACTGCATTTTCTGGATTTAAGTTTATCAATATATATTTATGGTTAGAGTAAGCTCAAGATAGGTTAGAAAACACACGTTTCCTAGGTGGGAACTAGCTATTAAGTCGAAAATGCCAATGCCCACTAGCCTTGAAGACATTAAGGTTAGGTGTCGGGAAACATAGACCCTGGAAGACAGTTCCATTCCTTTGCTATTCGCATAAGGAATGAAGAAATTTTCCCGGCGCCTTATGGTTCGATGAAGAAATGGGGATGGAGGAATTATAAATAAACCAAAAAAAAGGTGACACGATCTCTGTGGTGAGATTGTGGTTTACAATGCCTTTCTCACCACAGAGATTGAGGGGGTCGAAAGTGAAGATGATGGATGAATAATAAAGTACATACCTCTCAAGGAAGGCCTCATAGGTCCTCCTGTAGGCGAAGCCGGCGCGGCGCACGCGCAGGTTCTCCATCAGACCGAGGTACTTCACTTGGTGGGAGATCAGCTTCTCGTCGAATGTCACTGCAATACAAACCGTTATTAAATTAGCGTCCTAAACGCGCGGTAATACGATATTCAGTTATTTGGCGGTATTCTGAAGGAGCGCATTGACAAACTTTAAGCATGATCAGTTTTGAAACTTTTTCGCTTACTAGAAGTAATGATAACCCGCAGGGTGATTGTCAAATAGTCTCTTTATCGGGAAACCGATAGCGAGGCTCTCAAAACTTATTATAATTTGGGTATAACGTAACACAACTTATAGCAAAATTGAAAACTATTACAATTAACTTATTTCAAATGAAGCCGGCGACTATTTTGGCGTAAAAGTTACACAAAATCAAAATTATAACAACTTACGAGAGCCTCGCTATCTGTTTCACGAAAACGAGAGCATTTGACAATCGACCTGCCGCTCTCTCCATTGTTGAGAATTAGAGAAGAACGAAATTTTTTTTCTTTTAAAATAAATTGTTTTGACTACTTTTATGTTAAGTGCATTGTTTGGCTATAATGTCTCAGCCACAGGTAGCCGTTGGTCACTGCACACAAAATGTAACCTTATGGCGGTCATGCTTGAAGATTGTTGATTTTACCTCCCCTTGCGCTGGTCTATGAGAAAAATAACTCTATGCTCTACCTCTATAGAATACGCATCAATGAACCAAATTATCTTTTTTGCCTTATGCGGTCGAGACCATGAGACCACGGTGGTCCGAAGCTCGCCTATTTGTTCGCACTTTGTCATCAAAATTTATCGAGGCGTCCGGAACGGAACTACCTGCAGCAGGCGGGAAGCTTTTTCCGCCAACACATTAGCTTGGCTATCCAAATAGGAATCGCTGCTAGCCTGCTGGGAACCTTGTCGTTAATCGGCAGCAGCGGCAGACTAGAGGAAAATTTCTATACATTGTACATATTAGTTGTAAATATATTTCATAATTCTACTCACTTGGCGCCTTAAACTCATTGGGCTTGATGCACCTGATGTAGGAAGGTTCCTTGCTGCTAAGGATCTTGATGAGGTCGTTCAGAGAGTTCTTGAACTGGGTGATAGCTGTCTCTGGACGCTTCTTACTCGTTAAGTTGATATCCTGTTAGAGAGAGATAGAGTCAAACTGGGGTGTTTTTTTTGATGATAGTAATAGCTCAGTGGTAGCGACGTCGAATGCCGTAATGAAAGTCGTGGGTTCGAATATTCCAATGGGCTTAAACTTTCGGTGAATAAAAACATCGTGAAGTAACCATACTGGGACCCTACCACCCTTGTAGCTGGCTGGCTACCACCTACAAGTTGAAAACATATCGCCAAACATCTAGCGGTTTGTACCGCCTGTTACTGTAGCACTAAACTAATTTTAGTCTCACTACTTATATCTCTTTCTAACAAAGAACATAAGAAAAGGATGTAAGAAATTTAGTCCTGTCAAATTAGTCCAATGCTCGTTTTCCACATAAATTTAGTCGCCATCTATCGCTGTTACATCTAAATACCCGCAAATGAAGATGGCAAAAACTAATATGACAGCTTTAAATATGTTCTATCCTTTTTCAATAATGTTTGTAAGAAAGAGATGTGATGTGATGAATCGGCACCATTGTCTGCTAGACTTTCTATAGGTCGACAATACATTGGAAATCCCGTGGAGATTATACTAATGTATAGTATAGCCGACGGAATGCGACATACCTTAAAATCTTGTAAAACAAATATAATACCTTGAAACAAGTCCCAACAATAGTGTTGCCACTGGTAGACATGAGGCTCTGGATATCACGGAAGAGCAAGTCGTTGTTCTTCTCCAGGAATGTGTTAACGTTGTACGTTACTTCACCAGCGTAGTGGACCAGGCAAAACTCCTGGTGATCAAGAATTGCAAAATGTTAAGAGTGTATAAATACAAACAAGAAAGAAGATTGGGCTAAGAATTGAGCCCTAAGGAACTCCTCACTAATTTGAAATATTAAATAATACTTGTTAATCTTCCCCTCTACAGCAGTACCAAAGCCCAAAGCTTTAATTAGATTTAATTAATCGACTCTTCGATCTTGTAATTTCTTTTATTATTCATCGTTAATGGACGCGACTGTCAAAAATTAACGTACTAGTTAATACTTGTACGTAGTATTTATATACTCTGAGTTAATACGTAACATTGAAGGAAGCCTCTGTAAATATTATTTCCTCAGGTTTTATTTATTATAAATTGATTATCCTAACTAACACTGTAAATGCTATGATATAATGAGTTCATTTGTACCTCTTGATGCCCCAATGGCACATCCAATCGTTATTTTTTCATTGAGAGGGACAGAAGCTGCATTTTTACCCCGGAAATGTGAATGAAACCGAGGGGGACAACTAGTAGTGTATAAATATAAACAATAAAAAAGATGGGTCTAAGTATAGAGCCCTGAGGAACTCCTATTTTGATTCGACATCCCACAAACAAGGGCGTATTCTTTCTTATGAAATCGTAATTTTAAAAAATCTAGTATTTTCGCAATCAAATGATCATGATGTAGCTCACATCGCGTCCCATAATCTTCTGTGTCCTGATATCGGCCTTGCGATGAGACTTGAAGTGAGCATGTCCGTCGAGACGCTGCGTTAGTTTCTCCAGGAAACTGAAGTCCGACGCGTCGCCGGGTCGTAGGCACTCGTCGTCCAGGATTGATATTATACCTTTGTACAACAGAAATAGTTTTATTGTAGGTAAATAAAGATCTTTACGCAAATGACTCATGAGGTAGGTAAAGGTCTCATAGATAATTAAATTTAACACACGATCTCTAAGCATATCAGCTTTCGAAATAAGGTGAACTGTTTAGGAAGAAAAATCTAAGTTGCAATATTGACTCAAATTAAGAATTCCTTGTTTTAGAAATTTGTTGTTTTTTAGAAATTGTTAAACAGAGCAAACTTAAAATATTATAAAGAAGAGTACAAAATATCTGAAGATTCTTCTCTCGTATAAAAAAAAATTCTCCTTAAAGATACTTCAAACTACATACCACAAAAATAGTAAAGATGTAGTAAGTCCTACCTCTATGCCTTTCCTCAATGAGGTCGCAGATGACGATATTGTTGAAGTATTCGACGGGTTCCCACTCGATGCCCTCGCGCAAGTACTCCTCCTGCTCCTGTTTCAATGTCAGCTGGATGAACAGCTGCTGTAGCTTCTCGTTGCAGAAGTTGATGCAGAACTGCTCGAAACTATAGACAACATGTAGAAGTAAGAAAGAAACTTTATTTACAACAAATATGTACAAAATACAATCTATATATAGAAATTCCTCAAGCCTGCCGCTGCTTCCGATTAACGGCAGGGTTCCCAGAAGGCTGGCGGCGTTTCCTCTTTGGATAGCCAAGCTGACGCGTTGGCGGACAAAGTCCCCACCCACTGGTCTCCGGAAGTCTCGATCAATTTTGATGACAAGGTGCGAGCAAAGCGGCGACCGCAAAAGGCACAAAAATATAATTGAGTCCAATCGATGCGTATTTTTTGAATATTGAATTTTCCGCACTGGCCGCAGAAGTTAAGATTTTGGAAACAGATGCCAACAAGGTGTTTCACTCATTTGATATTTTGCATCGAAAACGAACGGGAGGAAATTTACACAGCGTCTTGTGGTGTTAAAATTAGAAATACGTGCAATACTTGCATCATTGGCAGTGTTACAGGGCGCCTAAATAAAATTGCCTGGCCATATCACAAAAAGTGGTCTCTACCAGTTAACCTCGGATGGAGAGGAAGAAAAGAAATATAAGCTATCAATCAACTAATGTTATGTGATTAAACAAAGACCCATCTATGTGACCTATTATAATTTTCCAAGCATATTTTTAGTCACACCTCTCAAACGCCACTCACATTTAAGTCGTGTTTAGTATTTGGATATAGCTGACCTAAATTGTATATTACCTGTTCTTCGGGAAGATCTCAAATCCGTAGATATCCAGGATTCCAATGACGGATGATTTGACATCTTTTCCCTTGGGAGCCAGTGAGGCGTTGAGCCTGGAGACTAGCCAGCTGAAGTGCTTATCGTAGATAGCCTTGGCGAGGGCATCTCTGGCGTACTGCGCCTGTTCCTGGTCTAGTGGCGTGCTGACCACGTCTCCACGGGCGTCGATGGTGCGGCTTGTTAGTGCCTCGCGGAGTTTTGTGGGGTTTACTTTTAGGAGCTAAAAGGAAACGTATGATTTTTAACACATTTTATTCCTAAATTAGAATCTGTTCATATACATATGTTCTTTGGATTTTTTGTGCTCTTGGTTACGCTTATCTAATAAATTTATTGTGTATAGTCCTAATGATTTAAGTTTAAACACAAATAATTCCAGTTGATTTCAGCATTGTCAGAAGATTGAGAAATTTATAGGTTATGAGCTGGATTACTGATCCTGGATGAAGCCAGGACACACAAAAATAATGGTCTTAATAAAGCTTTTAGTTGTTTTACCCAATGTTTTACCTACTTCCGACTTGTACAACAATTACTAAACATTAGACAGCTAAATAAACATCCCAGGGCCCGTAGACTGTCGATAACCATTTGTTATCGACAATCGTCATCGTTAGTAAACGATCAACCTTTGTATGGAATTGACATTTCAAATCGAAATATCACGTGATTTTTAACAATCTCTTATGTCAGTCCCATACAAAGGTTGATCTTTTACTAAGGATGACGATTGTCGACAACCATCTTGTCTAGGGGGGAAGGAAATTCTTATAACACTGCTATCTGCTATCATAGTAATAATAGAAACCGAATAGCCCCGACAGAAACTTGACGCTTTTGTATGGAAACACCTACTAAATGCATTTAGAGACATAAATGTGCAGGTGAATGCTCTAGAAGTAGGTAGGTAGTATGAATGAATCAAACAAAATACTTATCATATTTTCATAGCAGGAAGGAAATGTGACAATTATTCCAAAATGTTTATATCACGATTAATCATCCATTTCTACCTAACTAACTAGTTATCGCATATGATAATAAACGGGTAAAATATAAGGTAGGTACCTAAAATCAATTAAAATCCTACAAATAAATAATTCTGCTATAACCTAAAATATTATGAGTGCATAAACTGATGAGTGAATACTACTGTGTGTGTGTTTGTGAGGATGTTTATCACTGAATCACACCGTAACTGCTCCGGCTGAACTAATTTAGATGACATCTAAAATTCAATTGTCATCTAAGATCGTTATCCCTTCTTTCACTGAGACTTTAATCCCGAAAAATACATTATTATCAGTCTCTCAGTTTTGTATAGGTTCATTACAAAGTTTTATTACCTACTTGTTGGATATGTTAATTATTAGAATGGTAAATTTTTCGATTAAAAAGTAACGCGGAAATCCACTCTGATGATCTTTGCAAGCATGTTTAGCAGTTGATCAAACAAGTCAATTTAATCGCACACAGTAACGATGTGACGGATTTTTATGTCTTTAAGTTTTACTTCATGGCATTTAGATGTTTTCCTTTATCGAAAAGCCAGTGATTCTTGTGTAGGAGAGGAAAGTCTATCAAAACTGAGCCAATGTGCGTGCTTTGCTTATGATGGCTTTCGACGCTATTGAATTAGTAGACTACAAAAACTGTCAAATCTGTTTCACCACTGATAGTCCATTTTCATATTTAATTTATTTAATGCGCTCATGATAACCCGCTATTGCTTTTTCTTAGATTTTTCATTTTTGTTTCTTTACGTTGTTTTATCTATGACACTGGCAAAGTCGTCGACAGGATGAAGCCATAAATAACAAATTGGAATTGGATAATTCATTGGAACACAATAGGCTAGTTTAAGAAATCTATTTAGTCCGTCATTTACACTATCAAAAATATTAAAACGAATTTTATTATGTGAATAAAAAAAAATACTAATAGCTAGGTGTATTGAAGTTCCGCGTGACGTCACAGCGGGGCACACTTTCTACCAGGTACTGTGAACTAGCGGAACGGAAAAAATACTCACAAATATTTTTTGATGATCTAAGTGACGGATTAATTTTCGTGTTTTTGCGCACAAAAACACTATTTCAAAGCGTAGGTAACCTAAATAGTTCGAATGAAGTGCCTAGGATGTGGTATAAGTGTACCCAGGAATTGACTCACTACTATACGCCCAATCTATTTTTCAAAGTTAATATTTAATAATATTTACTCTAATCTCACGTCATAAGATTTTATTTAATTTTGTCAGTGTCCGAAACAATGACACTATGCGCACTCACGCATATTTACATAAACAAATTATAGAACAATGGAACTAGTTAGGAGCCTTGCGGTACTCCAGATATTAATATAAGTACTACTGAATGAGGCTTACGTAAATATTTCTAAAATCATTATCAAAATTTAACTGTAGCTAGTGATGGTGTGGCCTACTGGATATAAAGGAGAAGATAAGCCAATAAACTATTAAATCTTAGCAATATTCGGTATTGATGATTTAAGGTGTAATAGTGGTAGTGACGTTGGAGACAGCAGCGAAGGTCATTGACTTAAATCCTCTACTCTACTGAGTTTGAGCTATGAATGAAAGAAAACCATAGTAAGGTTGGGCTTTTTTTATTACCGAACTGGCTGGCTAAAACCCTTAAGCGAAGAATCCGTCCCGAAGTAGGTAGTTACCTACCAGTATATCGTAGGAACAACATATTTGTGGTCGAACACAGAAAAAAGTTATTTAGAAACATCATCATCTACAAGTACACTAATAAAGCTTACCTCAGCAGCATTGCCACTATTAGCATCATGGTTGAGGATCTCAGCATATCCTTTATCGTTCTGCACAAACTTCACATTGCCGAGGTGCAAGACGCTGGCGACGATCCCAAAGATCTCCCTCTGTTCTGCTTCTCCGATCTCTATCACCTTCATAGCTTCCTGGATAACCCGGAACTGTTCTACGTCGTTGATTTTCTGGAGTCCTCTGTCAACGCCCTGTGGTGGAGAAGATAGTTAATTGGGTGCAAAAGAATTTGTAAAAAAGGTGTGTCCAAAAATACTCGTGAATGCAAGCGATGGCTTTCACGCCCTGTTCAAGAACTACTGCACAGATTTTGATGCCGTAGAACCCTAGGTTTTTAAGCAGTTAAAAACCGCATAAAGAACAGTTAATCCCAGGATGATATAAGGTGGTTAAAACTAAGTGTAGAAAGGCCCTGCTGAAGTGCTAACCTCAAAATTGGCGAGTAAAAATAATTTGAAGAAATTGGTGATTGAGAAGCCATTATAGGATATGAATTCATAGAAATGATCAAAGCATTACAAAAGTATGAAATACCCAAAACTTACGGAATCTGTAGTGTACTTATACGCTTCAGGTCTACCCTGAAGGTACAGGTGATTCAACAACTCCTGATCACCAGCTGCCAGCAGTTGGTAGAAGATATGGAAGTTCCTCTCTCCAGCCATCTGACTCACTACCCTGGACTTCTCCAGTAGGTAATTAAGGATGTGTCCACCTTCAGGAGCACCCTCATAGTTGAACTGGATGTCCATGTATTTGCCGAAACGGCTCGAGTTGTCATTGCGATGAGTCTTGGCATTTCCAAAAGCTTCCAACAAAGGGTTGCTTTGCAGGAGTTTGTCTTTGACCTTTTCGACATTTTCCAGGTGGTTAGTCCTGGCTGCTATGTATTCCAGGACTTTCTTTGATGCTTCTGTTTTGCCAGAGCCTGATTCTCCTGTGGAATAAATTAATGAATTAATATTTTTGTTCAGTGTCGTCAAGGCCCTTTCCTAATTTGATGCATTATCCGCATGCAACCTTCCGAACCGGTATTAGAGTTAGAGGTTTTTTCAGAATGTATCATATTGCTAAAGTCCATAACAAATTAACTTGAAACGATAATTGAAACATAGTTTAAGTAATGACTGATTTCAATGACGAAACACATTACGGGCTGGCATAAATTTTGACAACTTAATAAAAATAATAGAAAAAATCGTTCAAGAATATCAATAGGTAGTAATAATCTTACCTGAGATAAGAATACATTGCTCTCTGTGTTCGTAGACCAATGACCTGTAGGAGTTGTCGGCGATAGCGAATCTGTGAAATTAAATAACTGGCTATAGTAAACAGCGGCGAGGTAAAGATTGCGGAACACTGCTTCTTACGTCTGTCTTTATTTTTATGATTCTCATAACATTTCCGTTTGTAAGAAACATTTACTTAATGTTTATTCTTTTCCGCGATTATATATACTCTTATGACCTTACTCAATGCACAGAATATGTATAGATAAAAGGAGAAACTGACTCATTGAGAATTTGAGAGACGGTCACAGCTCAAACGGCAGGGTCTAACTTGACATAGACACGGGTTCCTTATTCAACCCCTAAAGCCACCTAAATATTACCCATATAGGGAATGGCGGGTGAAACCGAGGGACGGAATGCTAGTAGTAACGGATATGCTCAAATGAGCGCCCATTTTGTTAATTACATTTTAAAAAACATATTAGATTTTTCGTAATACTTAACAAAACAAAGCAAATAATAGAATTTTTCTGTTAAGGCCTGATTTTTCCATCGTCAGTTAACTTTATTCGTGGAATTTTGAATGTTTGACAGTTTTTCTATATAAAATCTGTCAACTATACTTTTTATTTATCGGTTAACAGATATCTTAAGATGCAAAAATCAGCCATAAGTAACATAATGTATATAGCTGCTTCCCGCGATGCCAAGATAATAAGTCCTTGTCCCTCTATATACTAGGCTAGCGAGCCAATTTCATTGCGGTCGGCTCGGAAGTTTAGTCGTGAGCGGGAACAAACAAACCGAGCTACTTTTGCATTTATACTATTAATAGCGATTTCAGATCCTCCTCTTTCCGTATGTTTATGCACCTTCGTATTATTATTATTGATCATTCTGTTAATTACTGACTTTCATAATACATCTGTTCATATCACAACAAGTGGTAACTTCTCATATCCTCTCATGTAACAAGCTATTCATTCTTCCTAAGTATGCATTATCCTAAGCAGGGACTGCAAAAAAAATTGGGGCATTGAGTAGGCTACCCTTTTCGTTATAGTTAGTGTTCTGTTCTGTTCCTACGAAACATTTCAAGGGTTTGAAAACCCCATTTTTATTCTTTTGTAAATAAATCTAATTTGTTTATAAATAAGGACATTAAAATCTAAATTAATCTGCAATGTAAAATAATGTGAAGTAGAATACTACAAAAGAATTTAAAATAAATTTATAAAATTTGGGACCCTCGGCAGTGTTCCGAAGATGCTGGCAGCATTTCCTCGCTGTATCGCAATGCTGATACGTTGTGCGAAGAAGCTGCCAGCTCTTCGGTCCCAGTGTGATCTTTTAGCTTGCTCTTTAAAAAGCTGGCGAGCACCGGAACCCCACTTCTTTTTCCCAACAGCAGAAGATGTGTTAAAACAACCACAAAAATATACTAATCCATTAGATTTTTTTAAGAAAAACTATATAGACACTTATTATCGAATATAGAAAAGTAGGTACATCATACCTCAGAGTATATAAATACTACGTACAAATCATACTGATCTATTTATCAATTGTTTAGACCAGAACACTAACTATAACAGTAAGGACCCCTAAATGCCCCAAAATTCAACTCCACCCTGTATATAATGTACTGTTATTACGAGTATATCTCGTATATTAACTTCTGAGCGTTCAATAGCGATTGTTCTTATCAAGTATTGATAGCTATTATCTATAATATTTATTACTAGGAAATGATACAATTGTCTCGCTTAAGCATAATTAAGTATGTATAGTTAGACTTTGTGTCTACTGTTTCATATAAACTAGAATATTTTTAAGTTTGTTATAAACTACCTGTCCACTTTTAGCGGAACTTTTACTTTATATGTGGAATTTTCAAAAATCCTATCTCGTATTTTTAACACTAGTAAAGACCTTCATAAGTGCCCTTCTGGGGCCAAATTGAATAATTGTAAATTTCAAGTTTTTAACCCCAGTGGCTGCGTTGATATATCAGTCAGTTACGTAGTTTTATATATACTAACTATTTTCCTCGCCTATTTAACCTATATTTTATCTCAGTAGAGGTGTTTTTTTAATCCACTAGATGTCTACGTAATGAAAGGATATATGTGTGCAAGATTTCTAAACCCAGCGGTTTTGTCTGTGCGTTCACTGAAAAAAATGGACTACAAGTGACTACAAAATTTTATTTAACAGTAACAAAATTTGACGACCAATAACCTAAACAGAGTGTGTTTCAATCAGTCAGATAGGACAAGACTTTTTATATGTATTGATTAAATGCTTCCAAATACATCATTACCTACTCATTATATTAGATAGATAACTCTTTACACCAAAAGCAGTTACCGAAAACATAATTAGTATGGTCGGTCTTATCACTATGCGATATTCTCTATCACACTTATACTTATTGGCTCTTTATGATTTTTTTATAGCCACCATTTTTATTTAAAATAAGCAGTTTTATTTATTAATTCTATAGAAGAGACGTGTTGACATTTAGTTATTGCATTTTGATGGCTTTTTACAAAACAGCGCTATCTCGTAAAACGTCTAGGCGTTTTGTAATTATATTATTACGAAATCAGACTGTAATTTTTAATGTTACACTTATGTACAATTACTGTGTGTATGTTTATTTCACAATAACGCTGTAATGGCTGCATAGATTTTGATGAAATTTGGCACATAGATACATAATTCCTTGGATTAAAATATAAGACTACTTTTTATCCCGATAAAATTCTAGGTACATAGAGAACGCGGTTGAATCCGGGACGAAAACTTTGAGGACTCACAGGGGCAAACAAAAATTTGTATTGTATTTGTATTGCACATGGCCTATTCTTCCTCCTCATAAAGTCCCTTAATACTACGACAAAAGTTCCCTTCCTCTCAATTTTCTGCAATTAAAATTATACCTTAGCAACAGCATGTAAAATTGTACACGAGTAAGTAAGTAAGGTATCGCTGCGAAGAAAGTGATAAATCGACTGACGTTAATTCATATCACTGATTTATCAAACATGTCTATCTAAAGATATTATTATCGTTTTTATGAACCGGGTTTTTTATGTGTCACTAGATAAATTTGTAATTATGTGTACAGTCATTAGAATATAGAGGTACTTGAGACCTGATATGAAAATACAAAAATATTTTCATGCAATCTACTAATAAATTAACTAAATCGTGGTTGGCTTGTTTTTGTCCATCCCTCACGGAATAATATATATTCAGTTTAGACCCTAGAAGCCAAATGAAGGTCGAAGCTGAAGTTACCACCGAAAGATCGAGAAAAATCGGCAAAAAAACTCAGCAAGGTGACATCTATACGTTCTATAGATTTTTGGTGTGTTTAAACGCGAAATATCAGTCGTTTTCGAAACATTCATTCACTAATAGGTAGCTAGCTACATTTTCCCCGAGTGTTATAAGCTACTTTTATACCGGGAACGCGGGTGACAGCTAGTATTGAAATAATACTTAATAAACTAAACAAGTTTGTAATAATTTAAGCGAATATGTTTAGCTAAAGCCCGTTATGAATTTATATGAAAAATGTGCACTTGTGCAGAGTGCACTTCCTTCCAATCACCTTCAATGTAATGAGCTACCTTATAATAGTTAAACTATGACTTACACATGAGGAGGTGCTTCGTAGAAAGCTTTCTTGTAGTACAGCTTGGTCTTTTCTTCTGTGTATATTGGGAGGTTCTTGTACGGGTTCACAGAGATAAGCACGTTGCCGATGTAGGTCTGGGGACATAGAAACGAATTATTATAACCTATTAAGATTTAAGGACCATATTATTATCTTCTAATGCAGTTAGAAGAAGTCGCGGTACACGGGTTTAATTCCTATACTGAGCTTAAAAGCTTTTCGTGAAGAAAAATATCGTGAGGAAACGTGAACACAGTAGTGTAATAATTTGTAGTCGTAAGGGACGCGACCCTTGTGGTACGACTGCTGAATAATAGACTTTTGGTAACACTTCAATAAATGTTTATTTCGTCTAATATTTCTAATATTATGCTAGATGGAGAAGCTAAATGAATGCGATCGCGTTGCTGACCGGAAAGGTACGCACCTGGTAGTTTACCACCTAGGACCTACCAGTTGGTTCCGGCGTTGCAATTGAAAGACAGTTCTCTTACACATCTTAGTTTTATGATCACTGTCGGCCACATCATCATTTATTATGTTGAGATGACAATCAAACACAGACCTATACAGGGTTATTGGTAAAACACTAACAACCTTTCAGTATAAATCTATTACTAACTTCATAAACAACTTTTGTTTTATGACTTTTAATAAAATACAAAATAATAAAATTACGAAAGGTTAGATAATATACGATCTCTACGCGTAGCAAACTAATACAGAATTGAAATGTGTTACATAGACTAACTAACTAATAATCTAATAGTTTGTTTTTGGTAAATGTTTTATGTTTTGCATAAGTAGGACAAAAGTTGTTGTTTATGATGTTGTTGGTGTTTTACCAATAACCCTGTAGGTATATGATAAAATATATAATCAGACAATCTAGATGTGCAGTTCTTGCTTTTCCTTTTGCGTTAAGAATAGATGAATCATATAGGAGATCGAGTATAGATGATTTGCTTGTTCATTTCTTCTCTTTGTTTGTCAATCAATTTATACTGAACAAACCATGCATATGCAAGCTATGATGATACGATGAAGTTTGCTAACATATATGCAGTGCTTTTATAATTTATATGCAAATATATTTAAGTGAATTGGCATTATTAATATGGGTGTGTGTACCGTCCTTTAATCCATTAAACATTAAAAAAAGTAAGCGTAACGTAAGCAATACTATATAAAGGTAAGTAGGTACAAATATTAAAAATAACAAGTGGTCCCGTAGCGAAATTAGACCGTTTCTTTTTTAAGTTTGAATAAATTCTCTTCACGTATTTATCCAAATTATGATATTTTGATGTATTTCTAATGCATTATTATATAAAAATATCAGCTTTCTGCACTTCTACTATGCCAAAACTTCCGTCCGCGCAATAGTCTGACTAAAATATAATGATTTTAATTCCATCATTTTCAATTTGAGTGGTAGTATTCAGAAATGAGACATGGGATATTAACACATATTAGGACCTGTATTTTATAACGAGAATCAAAACTCAAGTCTAAGCAAGAACAGTTTGTATTCATTGAAAATAAACATAATGTCAAAGGGCTGAACCAGAGTCGCAAATTCAATTTCTATATATAATCTCGACTCAAAGCTTTGATTGACGTAATAAAAAACGGACCTAAAGGAGGCTAGATATAGTAGTATGAAACAGCTTGCCATATAAAGGATATCCCAAGAATTGTGTAAGTCAAGGTAGAGCACCTTTAGAGGTACCTACCCGAATCACCCTCATGATTAACATAATATGGCAATGTTAACGTTTCAACGACTTACCACTGATGCGACAAAAAATCAAGTCGCAAACTGTTGTAGAATCACGGCAGTTTGCGTAATTATTGCACTTACTGGCCGGGCACGCAAGGGCGGACGGTATGCAGCCACTTTGAAAAATAGCATATTTTTACTCACATAAATAATATTTTCATGGAACCGTTTCTTGAGATTATCGATGAAGGCAGCCTCGGAGCGGTAGTCTTCGAGGAGCACGAAGTCCTGGACGCCCACGCGCTCTCGGTGCTGCAGGGCGTGCTCCATCACGCCTTGAACTGATACCGGCCGGAGGAGGCTGGGGACAAAAGAGGCAATGGATTACATCCA
Source organism: Polyploca ridens (assembly GCA_951394255.1). Classification (NCBI taxonomy): domain Eukaryota; kingdom Metazoa; phylum Arthropoda; class Insecta; order Lepidoptera; family Drepanidae; genus Polyploca; species Polyploca ridens. Next base: position 14,611,562 of record OX596243.1, read on the forward strand.
ATGATATACGACCGATTTACGTGTATAATGGACTAGTTTCCACCTTGCCCGGTCCCACCCGCGTTCCCGAGAGACTTATTGTTTTCCCGGGATTAATAGGGTACTTCCTAATGTGTTAATCGACGCGGCGCGGCGGCCACGAGAACATAATATTCTATATATAGGATAGGAAAGGATCCTATGTATATACATAAAATCTGCGCGTCCTATGTTTGACGAATCGACGTAAACACATCTTAAAACGCCACAAAAGTTTATTATTTCACTTCACCGTTATAGAATTCATCAGAATCCGTCACTTATTATCACTGCACAAACACGAGGATTTTGTAATTTTAAATTTATTAACTCACAAGTTGACCCGGTGAACTCACTTATTTTTTGGGAATATACCCTGTTTTTTAAACCACCACTATACTTAATAGAGCGACAAAAAATATTCAAATCGGTCAAGCTGTTTTTGAGGTATAGCTAAACTAACGAACAGCAATTGTTTTTTATAAAGGTACCTTTATAGATTTATTAATTTTACCACCGCCGAACAAACACCTGAAGGTTTAAATAATTAAAAATAAAATACACACGTATAGAACGTCTCTTACCGATATTTCAACACTCTAAACAACAATCCATCATAATAAGCACTGAGATCACTGAATCCCATATTGATCACTACATTCAAGACAATAGGACAGAAAGACTCAACTAGAAATGGCTGCGAACAACAAAGTACTTACTCTAGCTCATATAATTTACAAGAGATAATGGCTGTCATGAGAAATGTAAATAAATCGTAATTATCTACACTCAGCTTCATTGATGTACGTTAATGAATGGACCGGGTGATTTAATTTGATTACTATTAAGGTAGGTAATGATTAATAAATTAGCAAATCATATCAGACAAAATATTTACATTTTGATTTATCCTGCATAATGTTTTGGTAATTTTCGGTAGAGACTAGCACGGGTGCTTTTTCAAAGCAACTTCAACCTTACTATACACGTGCTTTAATTTCTTTGCCGTTCATGTTGTTTGTATCGTATAAAAACGGACACTAAGGATGAAATTGCTTTGAAAGAAACGCCCGTGTCTGCACAACATAAGCTTATTTACGGGGCGTAAATAAGCTTGTGTTGTACCTACATGTACCATAATTTCATGTACCCGAAAGTGGTAAGCATCAACCTAGAAAGGTACATCGGAGCACAACGGTAGATGCTTCGCGGCAAACAGGCGTTTTGTGTGTTATCACAGTTTATAACATAACTTTTATTGCTTTATGAGTTTCCCTTTATTTGTACACCTATCTACCATTACACTACATTATAATTATTGTTTTATAATGTTATTTAACTGGGGGTAAGGTAATACTTACTTGTGCCAAGTTGGGCAAGCATACAATTTGTTACTATAAAGGAACCAACTCACTCAACTTACGGCCAACTCTTATTGCGATTCAACTCAGCCTGAAGTGAAACGTGTTTGTGTCCAAATATGTATGGGAAAAGTGACACTTGACGAATTTACGTGAAGTTGAATCGCAAAAGTTTATGGTAGTCAGTCCCTCTAAATCCTTTTCTGGTTTAGCTATTTTATTTGAGCTTATGTTTGGCTTCAGTCTCGCTCTCGGATGAGCAATGTCGAAGCCGAAGATGTTAAATGCTTGCTCAGAAAAAGCCTATTCACTCTAGCCCTTAGATTAAGGATATGCGCTCTAGCCTTGAAGGTGTCAAAATTATAGATGTCAGGAAACACAAGACGCCGGAAGTATATTCCACTTCTTTGGCATGATAAATGAGGAAGCAAAACTTTGTGTTCGATTATGCGGGATGTCGACAACGTACGGGTGGAAATTCTTGAGGTTTGATGAAAATGATATATTATAGTGGATTGGGTCGAACAATTCCTGCACACACTCCCCAAAATACATTATAATCAAAGAAAATGTAGGTCCTTATTTGATTGATAAAGTATAATCTAGTAATTTCAGGTGGCAAACCTACACTTTCCTATGTTTACGTTACGATAATATACGAATAAACAGAGGTACGGAATGTCGCAAAGTCGTCGCAAATGTCTTCACGCAAATGGTTTTGATATTTTGCGAGGAATGTCAACTTTCTTGGCATTAAGCTGTTGAAATACCGCGACATTCGCGACTTGGGACGACCTAAACCACATTATTAAATGGTTTGCGAAATAAATAGATGCTGAAAAAGGCTTGAAAAAACGAGGGTCTTACTTATAAAACGATTTATTTTTAGGTAAGTAGTTAAATAAGCCGCCGCCTATAGCAGTGAAAAATATATAGGTTAATGTTATTCAGTCATTAACAGCTCATTAGTTAATAGGATGTAGGTATGTAAACCTATCGTTTAATTGTGGCTCTTATCAGTTATTCGAAGAATAAAACAAACTGACCTAACTGAGAACGGGATATCTATATTTTTTAGTAAAACAACACTTTTAATTGTTTTCGTAGGAACTGTAAAATGCGCGAATGTTTCGGTAGAGCCTATCTTCAGGCCGGCCAACTTAGATAGCGCGTATCGTATTGTAAAGAGAAAAGAACCGGAAATAAACTCAGTACTCAGTAGTTACTCTTTTCCAAAAAAATATCTATACTAATATAATAAAGCGGAAGAGTTTTTTTGTTTGTTTAAACGGGCTAATCTCTGGAACTACCAGTCGGATTCGAAAAATTCTTTCTACTACTTTTTATCACGTGAACGCGGGTGAAACCGCGCGAGACAGCTTGTCACTTATAATAACATAAAATTTGTCCCACAAGAATTTTGAAGTATGAGCCGTGTGGCAGCTATTTCGCCTTCTTACCGTTGGCTCGCGGAAAGGATTCGCCTCCTGTAAATACATTACCTAAGAACTGCTATTCAACTGATTAAAGGGAAATTAGCGACCAGCAAGGTGCTTTAGCATAGAATACGAAATAATGTATCTATTATATGATAGTATCTATGCCAGTTATGACTAACGTGTGCGATACAATACACAGTTGATAAACTTAGTCCGCATTCTACGGATGATGTCATTTTTACATAAAACTGCAGTGGCATTGTTCAGATATGGATGTCCTATTTCCAGTGACCCAATAACACGATTCTCACGTCCCTAACAATGAAGCTTGTGTTTCGGTATCCTGGATAGGTTCATTGTAATTTACTGGTCTATTGGTAAGTTGCTTAACTTTAAACCAATTAGTACGATCGATTTCCTGACCGTGTAAATACTTAAGGAATCCTTATACTAATTAATTTGGTCTGATACAGATGTTTTATATACGAAGTCAGTCATTTCAGTCAGTTTGATTAGGCCCTAGGAAGGCCAAATGAAGGTCGAAGCTCATAAAGTTACCGTTTCGGTAGTCAGCCTATAACTGCTATAACTGAGGAGAACCGGCAAAAATCTGATGGGAGAAAGAAATCATTGAACAAAAGTTTTTTTTTTTTTGATGTTAGTAATATACCTACCTAGTCCTGCAAGGTTGGTACTGTTTTACAAGTAACCCTGTACAAGCAAACACACTATGGTCATCGAAGGGAAAGAAAGCATCAAACTGAGAGTAAAAATAATTAAAGAAAAACTGAAATTATACAAACAGGTGCAAATAAGAAATACTGACGTAACCACATGTACCAAACCAACTAAGGCATTATAGGAACGAGACCTGCATGTGTAGAGTGAATAGACAAATTCTACGCTACTATGACCTTGACCTCATCATACCAGCTATTTGTCATAACCAAGGGAAGCCCTTTATAAAAATATCTTAATAATTCAAAAGGTATTCGTAAAAAAGCTCTTTCATAAACGCAATAAAAAAGTAGTTTGAAACAAGGGCGATCGCGTGACCAAATCAGTTTTTGTTTTTTCGATTCATTAACGGACTGGGGCGCCGGCCGTCCGTCCGGACGATTATTGTTTCTTATAGGGTTGGCAAAGTGAATTAGTAAATGTATTTTGTTGACAATGAATGAAAGACAATGAGAAAAAACAACAAGTAACGGAATTATCTGTTTAAATTATAACAGTGGAAACTGCAACGGTGTAGAGCCATTTGTTAACGTTCATAAGTGCCTTATCAGGGCCTAAATTGAATAAATGCTTTTTGAATTTGAATTTGAAAAACTACATTTTCCTCGCTCGCTTCGCTCACTCGCGTTGTCGCTACCAACTAACAACTTTATAGAATGTAATAACTGATGTTCGACCTTCTCAGTAGGTATACAACAGATATACAAGTACTTCGTGCTAAAACCTGTTGGTAGTGACCTATTTAAACATTGAGGCTAATGATTCATCGAATGAAGCTTACTGACAATTCTAACGCAATGTTGTGATCGTTTGACGTTTTGTTGCTCATTCATAATTATGTAGATTTCAACATCATACAGCCCATAGGCTAAACTAATTGAAATTTGATGGATTTCTTCAATATTAAAATATCGAAAGTATTACGTGGAGGCAATTATTGCTTTAAAAGATGATGGCGGTATTGCACTGGTAAGTTCCAGAATGGCTGTCTCTGGGAAGTATTTGAATCTGTAGACGTTAGTTGATCTGTGATAGTGGGACGATCGCTGTATAAAATAATTTATATTCTTTTTCTGATTTTATTTTGTTTCTTTCTCAATTTAATTCGTAGGCATTCATTATTTTCGGCCTTTTTAGTCAGTAATTTTATTTAAAATGGGACAACCCTATTCCAGATAATAGTTATTTTCATTACAACACACGCGCTCAACTTTAAATGTAACGAATTTAGTAGACAATTAAGATTCCCATCACAAGTCAGTTAACGCACATGGGTTCCATAAGCTTTGCTATTAGTAATCATAACATTTAGAAATAAAGTCTAATATTGAATGGCATATCAGGTGTAAACAGTTTGACATGAACTCGCGACTATTTTGGTAAAGCTGCGCTGTTACCAAACTTGGTCGAAGTCAATCACCCTGTGGTTATATTAAAAGATAATGTCTGGGTTGAGTGTATTTCAGACTTTAATTTGCTCATAAACAAAACGCTACTAAAGGTTATTAGCGTGAGTGAACCAACCCCATACAAAACGATCATATAATTCTTACTTATTTCTACTTTTAAGTATTAACTTTTTTTATCTTGACATGTGGAAAGTTGGATTCCCGACATAGCTTGTCGTTGTATGTAAAGTTTGAAAATACAAGTGCTTAAAAACTATGAGATTTTAATCGCTTGATGCGCGTCTCTCGAGACGGATAACGGACCCTAATAGGGTTCAAATTCCCGCTACATAATAACTTGTTATTCTCCGACATATTAATGGTCACGAAGATTGATTGACAATTATTTTTACTACTTAGGTAGCAAACAAGCATAAGGCCCGCCTGATGGTAAGCGGTTACCGTAGCCTATAGACGCTTACAACGCCAGGGGTATTCCTCGCGCGTTGCCGACCCTCTCAGGTGGTCTGTATACTATAAATACCTGACCATTTAATGATACTTATGATGGTATTTTTTGATTAAGTAAATTAATCAATTACATACGAACAGCAAATGAACGCAGATCATAGAAACAGATAATTCACTGACATTTACAAAGCAAGTCGTTACAATTTTGCTATGCTTCTAACTAATATACAATTTTCACTCAAAGCTACCGGGTTAACATTCTTGTTAACTTGCTAATAAACGTTAAGGCCACTTTCGTATGTTAGCATGTTTTTAGATGAGTCAGCCATACTTACTTGTGTTTTAACAAGTAAAATTAGTGAAAGCAGGAATTAGGTGCCTCCAATGTGTAAGTACTTACAATTTATCTTGGCTTTGAAAACTTTCCTTATGGGCAATATTCGGTACATTCAAAAGAACTTATTCCAGAAATTTATCAGGCACCAGAAGAATCGACCCCCCATGGGATTTATACCATCTAATATTATGCCAAAACTGATCAAAATCAATGTTAAGTGGTTATGTAAGGAAAGTAATTTAAATTGCATATTTTTCTTCGTAATTACAAAATTACCTATAAAATCTTTTTAGATTAGATAGAAGAATCGATGCGAGGTTTTACTATACTTTGTACCAGCAGTAAGTGTAATGTATGTTATTGATATGTTAGAATGTAAAGAAGCTTAATCTCCATACCAAGAACACGTAAAGTAAATGTTATGTAGATTCATATCACTTTATTGTTATATCGCACATTTTATGATGATATCACCAATATTTATGATGAATAGGCCTTGTGTTTGACCACAACCTCAACATGGCAAGTGATGATGCGATCAACGGTGGTAAGCACAAAGCCTAAAAGGCTCTCAAGTGCAGCTGTCGGAACACACCGGTAGGCGTCAGATTTTCAACTTAAGGGTTGTAGCTAAACAAGCGGGTAGGACAAAGTACCCTACCACCGTGCTATCAAAGTTCTACTAAGTTGGGTAACCTTGCCACATTTCTATTCGCGCCAGTTGCAAATCGTGACGTTGACGACGATTAATGCCAAATTGTGCCATTATCAACTGTTAAAACCGGGGCCCACCCAAGTCTGCAAAATTGACAGTGTCAAAATTTACAGATTTGTCAGTTTTGGTAGTCTACTAATTTAATAGCATCGAACACCATTATGACAACGCACATTTGGCTCAATGACAATGGAGTTGTATGAAATGGAATCGTGTATTAAAATAGCAGTCAGGTAGACGATTGCGAAGTCAGGAGGTAGGTAGGATATAGATTCCTCAGTGGTATCCTAATGTCTACGTCCTTCAATTAGCGGATGTAGGACAATGAACCAACGAAGGAAACCACGACACCAAACAAACTTATACACTCCGTTATTCATTCCAAATTAGGGTCTTCATTTTCATCGTCATTTCATATCGTCACGTTTTGAATATCAATCACAATTCACAACCGACGATAATAATTCAATAGTTTCTTTATATCTATAAAAATAAAGTTGAAAATTAAAGCAGAAATCTCAGCGGATGATGTCATAATTATTACCGCATCGGATTACCTACTGCGATATAGTAAAAATGTATATCTTTTGCGTTTTTTGTTGCTTCTCGTTTTCTGTGAAGCGGTTAACGGTTACGTTGAAAGGTCTAAGCAATTCATTATTGCAATAAAACGACAGCCACTTAGTATGTAATGCTTATTACGAGTATCAACGCAAAGACAGGAACTTTGGTATCCACTAGGTCCCATTATAATGGGTTTCTTTGAGATTCTTTTTGAAACTTATGTTTGTTTCGTTTTGTGATCGCGCCTTTTGGAAACTCATTCATCGCACTAAATACAATAAAACCCCGATAAAATATTTGTTTTCACACATTTTGGTCGAGCAACGTTTATCATTAGTTTGTTTGGCTAGACGAGAAGGAAAGGGTATTTTGCGTTTATTGAAAGGTTTTTTGAGTGATTATGTATATTAATGTGATGGGTCGCAAGGTGTTAAATACATAAATAAATATCCTGGGACATTCCTCACACACGGTCATCTGATCTCAAACTAAGCAGAGCTTATACTATGGAAACCAGATAACTGATATAATACATATACTACTTTTTTGTTTGTAAATACATACTTAATATACATAATTACACCCAGACTCAGGACATACAGACATGTTCATGCACACCAATGCATGTCCTGTGTGGGAATCGAACCCACGACCTGCGTCGCGTAAGGTGAACCTTAACCAACTGCGCCACCTGGCCCGTCAAATCCGCCCGTCAGTTTTGATTAACTTTTTGGCTTTTTGTGGCCTAAACACCAAAATGGTTGAGAAACGACCACCTACATACAGATTGGGGTGAACATGCAAGCACCCTTATACAAAAACCTGCTTTACACAATGAAAGATGTACAGAACAATAGTGCCTATTTTCCACCATTTACACGAACTCAACCAAGCATCCAATCCTAATGTTGGAAACAATCATTTTCTATATAGTGTAATGTTTACTTTCACCTATTCTCAGCAATCTAGCGCGGATAATGCCTAGGAAGACTCGGTAAGTTGCTTTGTAGGTCTTCGTCATTTGGAACAAAAAGTTGTCTAGCCTTTGGGCGATTACCTACGAAGTTATTTGGTAATCGTTACATTAAACTTAGAGACTTAATCTGCACTGTAGAGTAACACTGGTGCTGCGCTCTTTATTTCTGTCGCCTTATATTGTATATTTATAACACACAAATTCACTTCCGAGTAGGTGAATATATTTTGTTAATTACTATACAGAATGGATATTTTGAGATGGCATATTTTTGAAATCCGAATAAAATTCATCATGTTAGATAACTTTTAGAATGGATTGGATGGAATAGGTAGGAAATAACTTAGGATAAAAAAAATTGCCCCCCGCTCCCTAAACTAAATCCTGTATCTTTATCCTCGCCAGCTCTTTAGTTTTGTTTTTAGTTTGATCTGATATAGGTATTCACTATGGGATAAAATCTTTCAACAGATTAAAAGATAATAAAATATTTCAAAGTAAATTGTATCCATTAGTAATAAGATACGAGTAGCTCCATGTAATGAATATCATGTGTCATATGACGTCACTACTGGATTCAGAACAAAGCATAGACATTAGAAGCAGTTTTACTGGTCTTGGACTTTCAAATGAGGATACGTCACTTTTCATTTCGACCTAGAAACAGGATATAGAAAGAGCTAGTCACGAGACGATTGTCTTTTAAAATAGGAGTCGGACTCGATAAGTGTGGAATTTAGCCACCCTGAATGTTGTGGGTTCCATTCCCATCCAGTACAAACAAATGGCTTGACTTATATTTTACCATGGTCATTGCAAGTGACGATTTGACCGAAGGTGGTAGAAATAAAGCCTTGAAGGTAACAAGAGTCACACTGATTTTTCTCACTGAGTCTGGGTTAATATCTTTATCAGACAATATGTTTATAGTAAGTAGTATATTAGTTATCTTTGGTTACTATAGTACATTGGGATCAAATGGCCGTGTGTGAAGAAAGCACGGAATAGATAAATAAGGTTGGAAAGGCCCTCGCTCCAATTTTGTACTAGGACCAGTGTCGCCGCTTGACCCCCACTATTTTAATTTCTACACATACGCAATCATATTTTTACAAATATTTCGCACACAACCAAATCACGCACACATAAATCTCAGGGCAGATATTCGTTCGCCCACTAGCACTAAGCTACCGTGGGCATAGACACTCACACACGCAAAAATGCATACACCTGTCAAAAATGTTGACAACTTACAGTAGGGATGGGTAGTGTATAATCGTTAATGAATCGGTTCGATTATCAATTATTATTCTCATAGAACTTGGAATCGATAGTTGCATGGTTATGCTGTACGGATTACACAAAACTAACATATCTTTTTCTATTGAATTAATTATATTATTATTCAGCATAATGATTTTTTGGACCGGCAATAATCAATATGTGACAATTAAAAACTAATAAAACTATTAGGGTATGTAGTGGTTTTTTTACGGATAACTGCGTGATAGATATATAATATATTATATTATAGTGCGCAAATAACGAAAATTTTTACAACAAATTATATAGTTAACTAAATCTTAACTTCTAATGTTCGATTTGTTTTATTTCTAAACTGATTATTGATGGTCTGGTTGTTCGTTGTGCGTGGCACTTCACTAAGTGGGTGGGACCCGCCAATGAAGAACGACATTATCGTTAGTAAGTAATTACCGAAAAAATACGATACTTCATAGGCGTGAGCTGTTAAAATTATGAAGCTAAATTTGACAGATTTGATTTGCTTGATAAAGTCGATATTTTTATCGATAAATTATCTGATGAATGCGTGGGGAAAAATGTAACATGAAATTAATATTAAGAAATTATTTTATTTAATTTTTTTACTATATACTAGCTAAAAGCGCAGCTTTGTAAGGGCTCGTAAGATTTTTTTGTAACTAAGTTTAATATTTTAATTTCAATAAGCCCAAATATGGTTAGGATAAGGATACGTCGTTCCACTATGGAGTTTCAGTGCTTACCCACACTCCAACTCCATCATCAGACCCTGAATACAATATATGGCCAAAGTTCATCTCACGACAATTCCAACAACCCCAAACATGGCTAGGATACGTTGCTGCGCTATGGAGTTCCATTACCTACCCTCCTACTCTATCATCAGAGCCCGAAAACCATATATGGTCAAAGCTGTTCTCAGGACAATTCCAACAACCCCAAACACGGCTAGGATAAGTTGCTCCGTTATACAGTTTAAATACCTACCATTCTACGCCATCATCAGACCAGGGATACCACATGTGGTCAAAGTTCATCTCACGACAATTCCGACAACCCCATCCAGCGCATGCCCTCCTACTTCATCATCACACCCCGGAAAACCATATATGGTTATTGAGCTATTATCACTATAGCTCAATGTATATGGTAAGTCTTATCATCTAGACAAACATTTTAATTACCTATGCTAAATTTCAAATATAGATTTGATCCTATACTTTCAATTCTTGATTGTGCATCATCTGTAGAGGTGTGATCGTTTTTTCGTAAAGTGTACCACAATGTGTAGAACTGAATCGGATAGTAGATCTGACCAGGGAGCCAATTCTCATTCACTCGAATTAATCACTTGTTCCAAATAAAGTTCGAATTAGTACTTTTTTCGAGTGAAAATCAAGTTAGGCTATTCTGAGAATTTCGAAGCCGCCATTTTCTCTTATTTTTCGAGGACTAGCGCTCGAACTACTTCGACTGGTCGGGACCGTTCGAAACGTATTTCGAATGCGAACTATCAAACGTCAAACAGTTAGGTTGTCATTTGGAAACGTAATGACAGATAAGCCTAAGGATTTCCGTTACTCACAGAAAATATTTTGTCATATTCATTTATAATTATTATATAAAATTGATTAACTTATGAATTCCGGATATATTAGGATATAATAAGAGTAAAACGTTGTTTTAAATATTTTATATTCATTAAAATCTTTTAAATTTTAATTTAAGATATAAAATTATCACGTACGTTAACAAAACGCAATTATCAAGTGAAACGAAACCCATCGTGCAATTTGTATCCATCATAATGGCAACATTTACTCCTTACACTCGAACTTATTGCGAAGGTTAGTTCGATTAGTGCCGAGAATACAGGAATCGAAAAATAGACTCCGCCCCTCGAAATTTTACGGTCGAAATAGAACTCGTAATGCAAGTTCGATTCGAAGGCTAGTTCGAGGGAAGTGAGAATTGGGCCCCAGGTCGTCGGTCCACCTGGTGGGAGGTCGTCCCGCTCGGCACTTTCCACTACGTGGTCGCCACTCGAGAACCTTTCTTCCACATCGGTTATCGGCTCTTCCAGTTACCTCTACCTGTCACGCCAATCCATTGTTCCCTGGCGTTAGGTTCTTTAGGAAACCTACAATTTATAATTTATTGCATTAGTCAAATTACATTTTACTTAGATTATAATACTAAATACATCATAGTAAATACTCGTAGATGAGGAGGGGTCTTATATGTCCATTTATATCATTCGGTCACATTCATTCAATGATTAATATAATATCTAATTTCAAAATACGTCTAACTAAAAATGTACTATCGTTAATCTATAAATATAAAATTCAAAGTCCTGACTGACTGACTGACTGATTGACTGATATATCAACGCACAGCCTAAACCGCTGGTCCTAGAGACATGAAATTTGGAGAGTATATTCTTTGTGAAGAGTAGGTATCCACTAAGAAAGGATTTTCCGAAATTCCACCCCTAAGGGGGTAAAATAGGGGATGAAAGTTTGTATGAAAGTCCGTCAGTTTCGATGTTAGGATCTTCAAATTTTGTGTTAAGGCTGAAGATTAAAAAATAATTGATACGTGTCTCAGCGTTTTTAATAATTCCACCCTCGAAGGGATGAAAAGCAGGATGAAGTTGTGTATGGGAACTCACTGATTGATATATCAATGCACAGCTTAAACCGTTGGTCTTAGAGACATGAAATTTGGAGGGTGTGTTCTTTGTGAAGTGTACGTATCAAATATGAAAGGGTTTTTCGAAATTCCACCCCTAAGAGGGTGAAACGGGGGCTGAATTTTCTGAGAAACATATTATTGCACACGTGAGTTTTTGGTTTTTTCATACGTTTTTATGATTGCATATTATACTTTATTTTGTAAATAAAAAAAAAGTATGAAAAAAAAGCCAATATATTATAGTAATCATCAGTCAGAATATAAAATTCCAAGTCCTGACTGACTGACTGATATATCAAAGCACAGCCTAAACCGCTGGTCCTAGAGACATGAAATTTGGAGGATGTATTCTTTGTAAAGAGTAGGAATCCACTAAGAAAGAGTTTTTTGAAATTCCACCCTTAAAATAGGGGATGAAAGTTTGTATGAAAGTCCGTCAGTTTTTAAGTTAGGATTATCAAATTTTGTGTTTAGGCTGAAGATTGCGGTCAAACACAGGCCTATAAACAGTAAAAAAAGATTGAGAATTATTTTTTAAGTGTCACAGCGCTTTTGATAATTCACCCTCGAAGGGATGAAATGCAGGATTAAGTTGTGTATGAGAACTAACTGACTGATATATCAACGAACAGCCTAAAGTGCTGGTCCTAGAGACATGAAATTTACAGCGTGTCTTCTTTGTGAAGTGTAAGTATCCACTAAGAAAGGTCACGTGTATCACAGATTTTCCGAATGGGATTGCCTAACAGAGTCAATAGGGCTCACACAAGAAAAAAAAAACAAATGAGAGGGAGAGAGGGTACTTATAATGTTTGTTTTTGAAGAAAATATGTCATCTGTTTCCTATAGACGACGCGGGCGAAGCCGCGGGCAGAAGCTAGTTAAATATAAAATAATTCGAAAATTATCTTTGTCAAACGTAATTATATTATATATAGTCTAGAATTCTATCGATGATTTTATTTAACCAAACCACATGGTCACGTCACTATCGATAAACATGCTGCGCCTTACATCACTGCCAATCAGGGAAGACGCAATGTATGCAGTACATTGAAAGCGGATTTGGTCATTGCGCTGATTGAGCGAGTACACATCGGTCAATGTATGTTTTTCATAACTTGTTGTAATAATTTTGTTAATGTTTGGTATTTCATAGTGTTCAATATGTTTTTATGTTTTTTACTAATAATATTGTAATTAAATGTTATTTTCGACTTACCGATGGAAAGATATACCTCCTCGCTCTATACCTGAGGTCTGACTTTTTTGTCTTACACGTTATTATAGCACAACACGGCATTATAAGCAGAGCTCTGTTCTCCAATGTAATCCGACGCGCACTGACCGCGAATCGGTCGAGTTATGATTATCGAATCATAACTGTGGCGCGCTTGCCCCGCCCACATTACCATTCTAACCTTATTTATCTGTTCTGTGGAAGAAAGTCACAGTATAAGATGTCAATGGAAGATATTATAGGAAGAATACAGAAAAGACAAGTAAGTATGTTTAAGTAGATATTTTTAGTTAGTAATTCGCTATACTAATAATATAAATGCGAATGTCTGTTTGTCTCTTTAATTTTCACGCCTAAGTCGTAACGATCGCGATGTTTGGCACGCAGATAGCCTATGGTATGGAGAGGGTCATATAGGCAACTTTTTAGTCCGGGAACGCCAGTGACATCGCTGGAGACAGCTAGTTGCTAATTTAAACTTGGAGAAAGTCGGGCCTTAGAAATGAAGTGCGTAGAGACGAGAAGGTGCGGTAACTTCAGTAAATTTTGACCCGGATAAATTCCGGAGGCCTATAAAATTAATAAAATGTCGACTTCGATTCAAGATACCTATGTATATTATTTTGTAGGCAGTATAAAGCATTGGTTAATCACCCGGTGAGATTAAAAAAAAATATGAATACAATTTGCTTATCAGCCTAGTGTTAACGGTTTTTACTATTTCATTTTGGAATAACCATTTTAAATAAATTGTAATAGTACAATAGAAACGTAGTGATATCGATAGATTGGGTTATTAATCGCATTATAATAATCGCTTTTCTACGATTTGTTGAATTTGCCCTAATATTTTGAGCTTTTGAAATAACTATTATAGGTGTAATTCTTTAGCCTGGAATATGCCTGGAATGCTTTTATGTTCTGCGAAATCCTACAATAATGCATACCTACTCTTTGAATCACAAAAACACGCAGGGAGGGTGAAGCCTATTGGTCTATGGGCGGGGTAATACTATCAGGAGTACTTCCACGCTATTACCGTCTATTTACCACGTTTCAGGAAACGACGTTTGGCGACGATAAATTCGTGTACCCGACACGAATTTATTCTTTAATTACGTAGTAATAATAGGTAGGTACATTATCTTTGCGTCTAATTTCAAAGACGTGTGGTTTGTTTATGCATTCATTTAAAAAGAGAATGATTGTAATGCTGACCTTACCATTCTATTCTTTCACAACAGCCTTGAAACAGATCTTTATTCGTTCATCTTTCGTTAAATCTATAATTGCTAAATCCACATTTTGTAAGCCAAACTACTGTCTCTGAATTAATTAGTTTGCTAAAATGCATTTTGAATGCTAACGTGTTTCGTATTAAAGTGCCTTGATTTATATTTGATTAGTTTTGATGAAATTTTATGAATGCGCGTATATAAATATAAATTAACTTTACGTTGATTTCTGAAATATCTAAACAGGTTTTTTATTTTAATTTAATTGTTACTTAAGTATCTTAATCGAGCTGAATATTGCTAATATATTACGCTTCATCAATCAAACTACATTAATATTAATTCCCAAAAATCAATTTCCTGAGGAACCACAATAGTACCTAACTGATGATGGAGCCAGGAATCGTCAGCACGTCGGCTAAAATTTATATACTAGTCACTGTATCGTCGTTGTAGTTTTACAATATCCTTATTTTATTAGTAAGCTACACTGCTGACCAAATGTTGTCTGGAAGAGATCGCTTCTTAGCGATAAGATCGCCCATTGTACAGTATATCTTCTTTTTGGTACAATAAGAGCTATATCCCTATTTGTTGCCAGTAAATAAAACCCTGTTTTTCAAACAGGCCAGTGACGTGAGTCAGGGTCGGATTGTACAAAGCCGGTGTGAGGCCAACGCGTGCCGTATCTAGACTTTACGTAGGATGCCTGACGCCATCACCTGGCTCTTTGTTAATGTTGTGTTGCTCAACATACTGCGACATATTGCAATTCGATTTATGAACCTATATTAGTCGACGGCTCATAAAAAAGTTGGCCGACATTTTCACTATTGACTTATATAAAATTTACATAGTTAACCATTGCAAAATGTAGTATATATGAAGTATATCAGTTATCTTGTTTCCATAGCAAAGCTCTGCTTAGTTTGGGATCAGATGACCGTGTGTGAGGAATGTCCCAGGATATTTATTATTTTTATTTATTTATTCAGTTTCGGTATAGCACTTAAATGAAGGTCAAAGCATCTGAAGTTACCACCAGTTCAGAAGTTAGCCTTTAACCTCCTCAGTCATAAAATGTTATTTAACTAATATACTGTTTAAAGGGTCACGTAAATAACGTCACCCTATTGGCATTGTCAAATAATGTGACAATATTTACGTGACCATTTAAACAGTATATTAATTAAATAGCGCTTTATGAGTAAGGGGGTATGTGTCTTTAACGGCTATTTTTATGGTTCCGAACCAAAAAGGTAAAAAAGGAACCCTTATGGTGCCGTCGAATCTGTCACAGCGATATATTTAACCATTAATGCTATAGATTTGAAATCTATACTAATATAATAAAGCATATGAGTTTGAATTTTTGTTTAAACGCGCTAATCTCTGGACCTAACAGTCGGATTAAAAAAAACTTTCACTAATAGTAAGACGAATTTACTTGAAGTGAAGTTCTATCCAAATTGTTATCTATGGGGTACTTGTTATCCCGGAAACGCGCGTGACAGCGCGGGGTACAGACATCTAATTTGGAATAGATTTAAATATTGCTTACCCAACATAATAGCAAATGAAAAAAAAATTGCTTTGCATAAATGCCGAAATGGAGGACCGCAAAGTAGGGATCATATGGAAAAGGCTTCGTTAGTATAGGTTCCAAAAGTTTTAATATCTTTTATATTCTGTAATTTTTACGATTTTAATGATCATAAGTTTCGCTTCGTATTTGAGGTCTGCCGATGATAAGTACACAAAGCCTAAAATTGGTTTTCAAGTGCAGCTGTCGTACAAAGTTTTTTTTTTGTTTTTTTTTTTTACTGTATATAGGTTTCTGTTTGACCAGAATCTCGCCATGGTAAGTGATGATGCGGCCGAAGGTGGTAAGCACACAAAGCCTAGAAGGAACTGGCTCTCAAGTGCAGCTATCGGAACACACCGAAAGGTGTTTGGCGACAGATTTTCAACTTGAGGGTGGTATCCAGCCAGGCGGGTACTACAAAGTACCCTACCACCGTGCTATGGTTTCCTCACGATGTTTTCCTTCACCGAAAGCTCAAGCTCATTGTAGGATTTGAACCCGGGACCTTCATCTCGGTATCCGACGTCACTACCGCTGAGCTATCATCACCTTACATGTGCTTGCAATCGAGACGGATTTTCAACTTGAGGATGGTAGTCATGCAGTTCGTAATTACACAAATTAGATATCCTCCCACCGCGCGCATAGTTTCCTCCAATGATATTATAATAAAAAAGAGGGTTTCCTCACGATTTATTTTTATTTATTTATTTATTTAGTATCAAAAATATTTACACAAACTGTCTACTTTTAACTTATTAGCTACTTATTTTATTACAATCAAATAGTATTTTCAGCATTTTAAAGGTAGAATAACATTGGTGTCCGTACTAGTATAAAACTGTATGACAGACACCAGCGCCTTCCTATACCAACTAACATGTGTAACAAACGGCTGTTTATGTGTTGCTATATACAACAATTATGATTATGTTATTTTATACAATTTAATTAAAGATTTTATAAATTATATTATTATACAAACAAGAAAAGAAAATAAAATAAAATACAATTTAAGTTAATTTATTAATTATATGTGCACGTAAGAGTGTGAGTGTGTGTGTGTGTGTGTGTGTGTGTGTGTGTGTGTGTGTGTGTGTGTGTGTGTGTGTGTGTGTGTGTGTGTGTGTGTGTGTGTGTGTGTGTGTGTGTGTGTGTGAGAGAGAGAGAGAGAGAACTTTAGGGATCATTGCGTGGGAGATGTGGTGGTTATAAAGAGTGATTATGCTAGTCCTACGACTAAAGCCTTGATATCGGTATAGGTATTTCTACTGACCTACAAGGTATAAGTAGGATAGACATGTTGAAAATCCACACATCTAAACATCCATACATCTATACTGAGATGAGTTTTTCCGTGTCATCATAAGATAACTGGAGCAGGAATGTTTTTATCAATCTTTTACATTCAATAGACGGTCGAGAGTATATTTTACACTCCTTATTTATGGTGTTGTAAAGTGTTGAGCTCATATTGAGATATTGTCTTTTAGCCAATGCAGTTCTAAAGGACTCGGTGCGACATACAGAGTATTTACGGCGTTTATGACGGATGTAGGCAAGATCATATGGGAGCGAAGAATGCTTTCGCATAACAACTTGATGCACGTAGACCTGTCTCACAGTCAGCACACTGCTATCCTTATACAGTATTGTTGTCGGGTAACGATAGTGCTTTTTGAGAATAACCTTTAAAACAGCTCTCTGCGCCCTCTCAAGTCTAAGCAATGTGGTTTTAAAAGTACCTCCCCATGCCGAAATACAGTAAGACAATAAGGACTGTGCAAGAGCAAGGTAAATTGATTTTAACAAATTAAAATCAACCGATGATCTCAATTTTTTAAAAATATACATAAGCTTTCTGAAACGTCCCACGATCATATCAATGTGCTTGTGCCAGTTTAGGAAGCAATCGATATGCACGCCTAGATATTTAATGTCTTGTGTTTCCTGGATAGAAAGGCATTGGCATTTAGCATATTGGTTTGAAAGGCAAGTATGGACTAATATCTTAAAAGAATCAGGCTTTCGTTGTGTACTGTGTGATGAGCAGGCAACATATTTAGTTTTATTCACATTTAGTGTCAAGAGATTTGAAGATAGCCAATTCATGACTCCATTCATTACATCCTGGGCTGACCTACAAACCGCTTCCCAAGTGTTGCCGTGTATTAAAAGAGCCGTGTCATCGGCGTATGCAAGTATTTTACAATTTGGAAATTTAAGTTGACAGAGATCATTGACATATATTAGAAAAAGAGTTGGTCCCAGAACACTACCCTGCGGTACACCAAAGCAGATACTCTCATCGTCACTTCTAAACGAACCTATCTTAACACACTGGGTCCGATCAGTAAGGTAATCGCGAAAGATATCAAGTGCCAGCCCTCTAACCCCAACAGCCTCCATTCTTTCCAATAGTTTGGGGACAGATACTGTGTCGAAAGCTTTTGCAAGATCCAAGAATATGGCTATAGTTTTGTTTTTCATATCTAGATTTTTTGCAACTGTATCAGTGAGCTCAATAACAGCATCTTCAGTTGACTTCCCTTTTCTAAATCCAAATTGATTGTGGGCAATTATATTAAACCGTTCCAAGTATGTAACTAATCTTTTATTTAATACTTTTTCCAAGACTTTTGATAGTGTAGATAAAACTGATATGGGCCTATAGTTACTGACACTATTTCTATCTCCGCCCTTATAAATCGGGTGCACTAAAGCTTTCTTAAACACTTTCGGAAAGATACCATTGGCGAGGCAACTGTTACAAATATGTGTGATAGAGGGTATGAGGGCCTCTCGAGCAGACTTAATGATTGAAACGGGTATATTGTCCCAACCAACAGCACAATCATTACGTAGTCCAAGAATAATACTCTCAATCTCACTGTTATCCACCTCCAATAATACCAAAGAGTTGCCTTGAGGATTGGTTTTAATATTATGGTCAATCTGGGGATGAGGGGTGTCAGGAGATTGCTGGCGCAGAATTCTGGTAGCAAGTTCCTTCCCAACATTAGTAAAATATCTGTTTATTTTGTTGACTGAAGAGATTGGATCACCAGACATATTCAAAATTTCGTTAGAGGAAGGATAAGTAGATTTCATATGAGCTATTTTTTTTATGATAGACCAGGTTGCTTTAAGATTGTTTCTGGCCATTTGGAGCTCTTTTCTTTCGAATGCAGATTTAAGTTTCTTTAGCAAATTGTTGCAGAAGTTTCGATATCGCGTGTAGGTTATCCTGAGTACCACATTATCTGATTCCGCTTTAGATTTCTTGTGCAATTTATCGCGATTTCGGATGCACCTCAAAAGTCCCGGTGTAATCCATGGCTTAGTGATCCGTTTCCTACTAGGTATATTTTGTACGATCATTACTTCACTGAAAGCTTATGTTCATTGTAAGACAAAAAACGTTTGAACCTATCAAACGTTTTTTGACGTCAGTTACTGAGCTATCGTCGTCTCAAGCAAATTGGGTGATCTTATTAAAGTACTTGTTGCCTAATCGGTAATCAGTACCTGCCAAATCGTGGTGAATCAGATTAATAACAGGTGCACAACCTAGATAATGTTTTTTTTATGATAAAATAATATATTTGTTATTTTTTTCATCTTACTAAGATGCATAAAAATTATCACTCGAGCATTGCTGACCCTGCAAAAAGCTTATCACACCCTAAAGGGGTTGGGGGAGTCACTGTGCTGGCAGCGGAAAGGAAAAAGTGGAGTATAATTTGGTACTATTCCGCCGGTTGCTGGTTACACTGCCAGTGCAGCTCCTCATGGAGTTCTGATGATTTTATTCACCGCTGAGAAACAACAAAACACTATAGGGATGTTATTTGGCTGCGATCAATTTAATTTATTTAAGCATGTTAACCCGTTGGTTCTCGTGAGGGACGCGCGTCCTATTATAACAATTGATGTCATTGATATATTTTTAACCGCGAGCCAAGCGATCTCGGTACTTAAGAAAAACATTTCCTTATGGTATTTTTTTATAATAATCATAATTATTATCTCTTTAAAATGCTAAATGAAATGATTTTAATAATTTTTCGTTGCTAAATAAATATGCATGCAGGAAATTGAAAAAGCTATGTGCATTTTAGCTCAACAAAGACCCTGACACGTGAATTTATTAAATAATGTAGTTATATGTGTACAAATTTGTGTTGTATTCCTTATCTTTTATTTCAATGCCATTAATAATAATTTTCGTGCTAGTATTAGGTACTTTTTATGAGCGCTAGTAAAATAATCTTTATTTCGTGACTGATTACAATACGGATAAATTAGATTAAACATGATTATCAAAGTATAAAACTGTATGGCTGAAGAAATACGTGAAGTTCGTGGATTTCTATACTAAATGATCTTGAGATAGCCGAAGAATATCCCAGTATATTTATTTGAAAATCCACATATCAGCCTTTCATTCGTGAATTCATCATTAAATTGTGAAAAAAAAAACATACAAAATAACTCGATGCATCACAAAATCCCACCTCCATCCATCATCAACGTGAACTCTAGTCATAACAGCTAGAGGTTAACGCCTGTATGTCGTCGAAAAAAAACAAAACGTCAATAAGGCGAGGCCGGATGACTAAGCTATACGTGATCATTGTTACGAAAGCCTTACTTGTGTTATGCTATTAAATAGCCAGCCGAAAAATAAAATATGAAATAGGTATTCTGCTTCTTGTCAAACTTCATGATTTTAGGTTTAACGGGATCCTATTATTAGTAATACCTAGATCCTGTTATTAGTAATTATTACTAATAATAGGATCCCGTTGAACCTAGAATCGTGAAGTTTGACAAGGCCTGGGATATTGATGAGCGAGATTGCGAGTATAAAAAATATCACATAATGGCCCTATCTTTTGATTGTATCGACTCTCGATCTATATAGGACTTTGTATTTGATAAATCCACTCGAGAAAAAAAGTGGACGGATCAAAGTGGTCCTATGAGGGTTCAAGGGGGTTTTCCTTTTGAGGTAAGGAACCCTAAAATAATTAAAATGATACCTACTAATTTCTTGGTTAATTTTATTAGCAGCTAAGTAGGTTAGGTTAGGTACATTATAGGGAGGTTATATTTTGTACGACTTTTTATACTTAAATAAATATGCAGTTATCGATATGGTATTAATCATCTTAATTTATTAATTGATAAATAATTTCAATAAAATTATTTATAAAACTCTATAGGGTCTTCTCTCGTCTTTTAAAATTATTTTAACTTTTTTTTCGCGAACCTGAGTCGGGCTTCTGTCTGGCTACAGGCAACACCTTCGGTCAATATAGGTACTTTACTTGATAATATAAGTTTTTCCATTGCAGTTGGATTGCGTCTGGGCATCTCAAGAACTGAACCCCACATCTGTCATTGCGGTGGCGAGGTAGATCGGTTGGGTCACCACGGTCTATCTTGTCGCCATAGTGCGGGACGGCTTTCGCGCCACGCCACTCAAACAATGTCATCCGTCGGGCCCTTACCACCGTCAACGTGCCGGCTATCCTAGAGCCGAACGGTATTTCACGTGACGATGGTAAGAGGCCCGATGGTATGACTTTGATTCCATGGAGTCGTGGGAGGCCGCTGATTTGGGACGCAACATGTGCTGATACCCTGGCGGCCTCTCACCTCCATAATATATCTCGGGTGGCAGGCGCGGCAGCCGAAGCTGCGGAAAGCCTCAAACGGAGGAAATATGTAACTCTTGGAGACGGCTACATATTTCTTCCCTTTGGGGTCGAAACAATGGGTTGCTGGGGTCCAGAGGCGCGTAGTTTAGTTAGGGAGCTGTCCAGACGCCTAATTGATGCTACAGGGGACCAAAGAGCTGGCGCTTACCTCGGGCAACGCATTAGCCTTGCAATTCAACGAGGTAACGTCGCCAGCTTTTTGGGAACCCTGCCTGCAGGCGGCGATTTAAACGCAGTTTTTTTATTTATAATTATTTCCTTGTATATATTGCCTTTTTAATTTTAATGTAGTTTTAGTTTAGTTTATCATATTATTATTATTAAAGTTATAATGCCCGGTTTCAATAAACAAAACCGAATTTTAACTTTTTAAATAAAAAAAAAAATTCAATAATAATTCGGGTGCAATAATTTTATTTGTACCTAAAAAAGCAGGCTTTAAAAATAATACTTAATCCAAATTCTATTCAAATCTATTTCAAATTCAAAGGTCAAAGACTTCTTTTTTCTGACCCAGTGATGTCATCTAGGTACACTTAAATGCTCTCTATAAATGGTCAAACACTGGAGAAAACTACTAAACTAAGGAAGGAAATTTCAATATTCAACACCTAAGAGGGTAAAATGGGGTGGAAAACGAGTTATAATATACCTAGTTCGAATAGTCATCGTTCTTTGACATACCTACGCTTAATACCAGCGATATAAAATATCAACCTCTATTTATAAATAAAATAATAAATCTTATCATTATACATTAGCCACATCGCGTTCGATAAGTAAGCGTGAAAGAACGATTCTCATACCGTGTTGCAGTTTCAAGAATATTGTACCTATTATACTTACTTGCACCTGTTAATTATTTTGTAATTATATATTTATATACATAATATAAAGACAATATATGTTACTAACCACAGAGAAAAGATACTAACGACGCGTCGTAGCACTCGCTCGTAGCTCTTGCTCGTCGTAGCTCATACTAAATCTCATTGGTAGAAAATCTAATTTTCTTTTTACAATCAAATTCGATTAATTGTAAACAAAACTTCACCATTTACACGTGCGTATTCAGTAGGCATTTTTATTTTTTAAACCAACAATGTATCCTGTACTTATAGCCAAAAATATACGAAGTCACCTCGCAGTCAACAAATTTCTGTCTAATATTCGTCGCTAAGTTTAATCATGTGTAATTCGGCTTAACTGTCACGTAGGTAAGTTGAAGGATACCTACTCTGGTGACATCACTAACTGAATACATGAGTCAAGTTTTTTTTCGTCATAGCATCACTTGTGTATTTTGCCAGTGTGGAGTAAGAATGTTTGCGTCGTGAGTGGGCGATATAACCGAAAATTCGTCACTACTCCGCATACTTTTCTTTTGCATCGTACCTATAGTTAATTCCGGGTTGCAATAAGAGCCAGCCAATTGTCTTGTAGGCAGTTGCAGCCCTTGTTAAGGTCGGCAGCTCATTGGTGATCTCCTGGAGTTGATAAGGCCCATAGGCGTAATAATAAAAACAAAGATTTTCCAGAGGCATATACGGTTTTCTCAGGATTAAACTATAGTTTCATTACTCGCTGTCCCCTGGTTTCACCCCGAGCCTATAAAATTCGGGGATAATTTAGCTTCCTTTTCGTGAAATATTTTTTCAAATCCAACTGGTTGTTTCAGAGATAAGCCCGTCAACAACAAACAAAAAATTTCTTCCGCTTTAATATATTAGTATGTACCTAGTGAGTTTTCTTCCACAATGCAGGTGTGTTTATTTATTATAAAGATTATGAAGTTAAGTAAGTAGGTATACATAGATATTATTCGCTTTTCGACGAGTAGTGAAAAATGGCGAAACCAACTAGCAGCTGTTTGACTGGTTAAGACACTTATGACTCAAAATCTACATGCGACCCTGTGATCATATTTATTAATGTCAAGCGAGGGTAATAATAAATAATTATTCTTAGCACAATTACGCAAAGAGAAATACTATTAGGTTTTATGAATAAAGTTACATAAATTTTTATATTAACAATAAATAAACTGGCACCAAAAATTTTCAAAAAATCATGAAATTATTATGAAGGATCTCTAATCTATTTAAAAATGTAAATAAAAGTCCGTTCTACGTTTTAACGGAATGCCTACTCCAAGTGTACTTGAAGTATTACACTTGGTGGAGTTAGGCATTCCGACAGTAAAATTAACGAAGTTAGTTTTTTGACATTGTTTCGGAAGGGCTATTCCGAAACCAAAGATGGAAAAAATTCGCAATTGTTGTTTATATTCGTTTTGGTTCGCAATAACGTGCGTCGTTTTTCGGAGTATATCCTGCTTTGAAGTCAGTAAAAAAGAAGTACCTAGGTGTATCAAAAAAAAAATCTACAAAGTATATCGTACCGCGAGATTTTTTACTCGACTTCAAAATAGGTCAGTTGAAAATAGCGGCTGACTTAATATTGTGTGTGATACAAATAGAATTTACGTCAACATTAAGTTTCGTGTATTGAGGAAAATAGTTTTTCCTATAACATAGTGTAACATAAATAGTGGACATTTCATATTGCGAAACTTATTTATTCCCTCTGGAAAGCAAGTGAATCTGCAGAGCGTTAGTTAGTAAAAAGGTTTAGTGGTATCTTCAGCAGCTTCGACCTTCATAGTAATTCTCCTAGGGGCTAAACTGGATAAATGGCGTCTACTTTAACTTATCTCACTACTGTATGTGGAGGATAATCTCCGGATCTACTGATCCGATACTAAAAATATTTTACTGATTATTTTACAGCTGCAGTTAAGGCTACTTTTACACAGGTAAAACCGCGGGGGACAGATAGCAAGCTATAATTTCAGAAAAACGGACTCTATATGTTGCTGTGTATGTTAAAGTTACGTTATACTGTTGTTACATACAAAGTGCTGTTTATAATGTCCACTTCAATAGACCGTACCTAGTTGGGTGACAGCATAAGGGCCGAACATTGAAATATAAAACTAAGGAAGCATAATTGTGAACAAAATCAACGCGAAATTCGGCTCCACACTTTACTACATTGACAAAATATCTCTAGTATTCGAACGAAAGAACACACATGCAAATAAGCCAATTACCTGCGCTTACCGCGTTTGCCTAACGCGTTGTATTCCGGCAAGCGCGATGATTGGTTCTCGGCGGGACAGCCTAATGCTAATTGGTCCGCACGCCTGCTGCAGTGCGAGATGCGTGGACGATGTTATGCATTGATTGTAAGAGGATAAGTTATAAAGTATCGTAATGCATATGCATATATAAGTCGGATTAATTAGTTGTAATTTAACTATACCACTCTATTATATTCATTTAAAAGTTTGTGATGTGCTTTTTGGATTAAAATATTTCTTTGTGTTATAATTGTAAGGATCTAAAATTAAGAAGTATTTTAATCAGTTTATGGTTTTTACATACGAATTATAGAGTGATGGGTCGCGTTAAGGTCATATCAGAGGGCGAACCACAAGCTCTTAAAACAATATTATTATAACCTTATTTGACTTTTGTTTTTCTTTGACATCCGACGTCAAAACGGGACAAAAGACGAATAAGGTTATTTTAACCTTGTTTTAAGAGCTTGTGGTAGGCCCCCAGGAGATACGTGAATGGTGTTATGAAAAATAAGTAAGCTTGTTCATGTGTTTACTTTTTATTTTTTGTAAGCTATGTGGCACCTTTGAAAGTAAAAAAAGTGTATGATGTGTGATCAGTAGCGAATATTGCAGAACTCTAGAACTCTAGACTGCTTGCTGTGTGCACAATAGTCAACACGGAATGCAGAACTCGGAACTCTAGAACTCTTTTCAGTGGAATCGGCGCCTAAAGTGTCACGTTTCCGAGATATTTGGAGGTAAAGATCGCCATATAAGAATAACGACAATCATTAAAAATGAACTTATTACGTGTTTATATGCATTGAATTGTATTTAAATAATAGTACCCAGGTTGATTTAACGGATAAACGTTGAGACGTGACGCTGGTCTGGGCATTCAATTTTTTTTAACAGATAGTAAATTATCTAAGAAGTCTTTCTGCAAAGTCATTTCTTGAAGCAACCTCATAGTTTGTATTGAAATTTGTTAATACAATCACAATTTTGCGACTTTTGACATGACAGTTGCGTTTCTTTAGGAAAAAGTGTAGTCCATACAGCCAAATGAGATGAGTTTTAAATGTATTTATATTGAAATTCAACTTTGATAGGTTTTTTTTTATCCAAACTTATTTTATATGTATAAAAAACTGCAATTATACATTTTACAAGAAAAATCGTAGGTTCAAACGGTTCAAAAACCAACTCAGCGCACCCCCACTCTTTGTAGTCTTGTGGTCACTACCCCTAGAGTGTATATAAAAAGCCGGCGGCGCGGAGGGAGAGCAGGCATAGGCGACCAGCAAGCATCCCTCCCCGTACCCCCTCGCATACCCCTCCTCCCCCCTACCCCACGTCCCGTCTTGGAAAGTTTTACCGATTTAACTATTTATTTGGATATTACCTCCAAATATCTCGGAAACGTGACACTTTAGGCCACCATATTGGTTAACATTTTTTGTTTGTATAAGTGTCCTCTACCCATATACATAAGTAACACCGTGCGCCGCAACATTGAAAAAAAAACTAAAATGGCGGCTGGCACGCTATGCCACAAAGGTTCTATCCTCTTTATAATTATAGGTACTAGTGCATAACAGTTTAAGTGAAATATCAAAACGTGTTAAATAAATACGCATGTTGCGTTCATGTTGCATAACACTTTCCAGAGTCACAAGTATAGGATTTCAAAATGTTTATTTACTCACATATGAAAAGTGATTCCAGCATTCTTCATATCTGTATGGCTTCTACACCACTTAACAATACATGACGGCATATTTGCACAATGTAAACAACGCAAAACACAATAATAATCACAGTTCTAAGTCCCTCGCGACACGAACGCATCGACTCAATGATACCGGCGAACTGTCAGCGCGATGAGTCTCTCTTTTTTGGCAACGCCCACCGCGGTTCGGTTTGCGTGGAATGATTTTTGAGCTCGAGTTACATTTCTTTAGTTTTATATTTCAATGGGGCCGAAACATAACGTTGATGGCACATTACCGATAGATTGCCTGTGGGAGTAGCTACCGCGCCCTTTTCACTATGCCACGGTAGCGGGCGCGGCCGACCCATATCTTACATCCGTTATGCCTATATCATGGGGATATATGAAAAAGTTTACTTAGTCTATGGTTCTTCAAAATGATGTTCTGAATTATAAAATAAAATTATATTCTCCAATAGAAAATCATCCGACTCTAATTTAGAGTCGATTATTTCTTCTTGCCAGTCGTTTAATATTCGAATCTTGCAGGATTAATAAAAAGTACAGATAGGTACGATTGTTAAAGATACCAGGATTTTCTTGATTTTGCGTGACCGAATAGATTTTCCCAACAAAGTGATTATTATTCGTGAAGGAAAACCACAGACATTTAAATTGTCAACATAATGGAATAAAACATCAGTTAATTCATAGAACTCAGATCAATTCACTAAGCATTGTACCTATTTCCCGTTCTTTAATTACATCAATACATTTGACATAACTATGGGAAAGTGAACATGGCAGTATTTTTTAATATTTTTCCCATTATTGTGCTATGGGAATGAGTTTAGCTATCAATTAAACAAGCTGTGTCTCTGAGTACTTCGTGAAAGGGTTCCGTCATTATAAACATCCAACACTTTTGTTTCCTTTAAGAATGTATTATAGTTAGAGTTCCGCATTCCGCACAGCCCCCCTAGACAAGATGGTTGTCGACAATCGTTATCGTTAGTAAACGATCAACCTTTGTATGGGATTGACATAAGAGATTGTTAAAAATCACGTGATATCTCGATTTGAAATGTCAATCCCATACAAAGGTTGATAGTTTACTAACGATAACGATTGTCGACAACCATATTGTCTACTGGCCCAGATAATTTAATGCTTTGAAAGCTGAATGGAGAAAATAACAGAGAAAATATTTTTTGAAAATTCGTGATATAATGTTGGCATTATTAATGTTGGATTTAATGTTGGTATTGGATTATAAGTAAGTAATACCGGTTTTTCGATAGGCTAAGTAGTAAACGGATGTAAGACGGTGGTCTATTACACGATAGTAGAAGGATTTACAAATATTGAACCAAAAATCAAATAAGGATCTATATCAATCTTAGATAAGATTGATATAATGATATGAAATCTACAAATAAGCCGATATTTATCGATTAATTCAGGGTTTTTTCAGATTTTATGAAGATGATGAATTTAATAATGATTTCTCGATAATACACTGAATAAATGAATAATTATTATTCCAAATCTGTTTGTCCATTCGTTAAATCACTTATAACTCAAGAACCACTAAACCGATTTTAAGTAATAAGTTTCTTTAAGATTGAAGCGTAGGAAGAGTTGGAGAGTGACCGTTTTAGCAAGTCAAAGTACAAATTCTTCTCGGACAAAAACTATATGGTGGTGCGAAAGCGTATTTAGCGGGGGCTCAAAGTATAAAGCAAAGTCTTCGCAACGCAATAAAAAGATACTATGTAATGTTGAGAAATAAAATCAATAATTGTTCAACATTTGGTGTGTATACATATGTTACCGTTATGTATTACGTTTATTGTTTTATTGTTATGTATTGTACACCTATTTGCTTAGGTGACTGTGACTCTGCGCATGAATCATTTTATTACTTCACGATCTTTGAAGTATTTATAGTCAACTACGTACTATTTAAGACTAGTTGATTTTAACTTAGTTTCAATGTCTTTTTTCTGTCAAAAATCTCGCTTCAGCTCGTTGGCTTGCATTAGGACTCGCGTCCCATAACTAGGTAGGTATACCTATATGAAAAATATATAACCACAGGAAGTATTCAAGTGATTAAATTTGTATTTTTTTACCAGCTTAACTATTCTAAAAATTAAAAAATGCACAGTAGCATATAAGTATGAATATAAAAGAAAAAATAAAACTGCTAAGAAGGTTTCACTAATTTACAAGCAACGCGCTTTGCTTTGTTTGCTTTGCAATTTAGAGAGCCACGATACACCACGTACCGTACCACATACTCCACGTACCGAATACGGAACCCTACACTTCGCGTGTGCAGAAACGCATTTGGCCAGCTTTTTTAAAATTTGTAACTGGTGTGTTAGTTGGTTATTTTCAGCATGATATATCGATGGTTATTTTCATACAAAGTATAGACTGTTTCATTGGAAATGGAAGTAGAAGAGTGGAAATGATTAAATTTATTCGATAGACTCAGGTTGATTCTCTATCAAAGGTCTTTCGAGAAATATTGCTGGATGGATTGTGTGAAAGTTGACATGGGTAAGAAAGGAGTGGATGCTAGTATGACGGATAGAAGAGACGAATGGAAGAAGCATACATATTGTGCCGACCCCAAATGATTGGGAACAGGGCAGGCAGATGATGATGATGATGATGAGAATCCAACAGGTTTACCTTAATTATTTGGGCAATAAAAATATTATTTCTATGGAACTCTTGCTCAGAATGTTTGCTGTTGTCATTACAAAATTACGTATTTATTTTTTATAATTGTATTATTTTTTACATTTTGACATTACGGTGCCCTACGTCACTTGGGATGATCTAAAGAACGACACACACATACGTTCATGAACCCTGAAAACATCACACTCTTTGTTCTTGCAGTCATGTAATTATTAATTAGTATCTTATTACACCGTCAGATTAGAGTTCCTATTTTGTTATTTAATTATTTTTAGTGCAAACTCTTTTAGCAGTTTTTATTTTATGTTATACCCACTTTAACATTTTTTTTTGTTTCAGACCTAGACCGGAAGATAGTGACACTTTCCCGGTCGGCGCCAGTATGGCGACCCTTCAGAGGTCTAATTACGTAATGACGAAAAGGAAAATGATGGTCATAGCATCTGAGTCTGGGTATAATTATGTATATTAAGTATGTATTTACAAACAAAAAGTAGTATATGTATTATATCAGTTATCTGGTTTCCATAGTACAAGCTCTGCTTAGTTTGGGATCAGATAACCGTGTGTGATGCTGATGATTGTCCCAGGATATTTATTATTATTATTATGTATAGCGCTGGTATCGGCGGTCCAATTGCGTGGGCGTTAATCGAACGTGTCGGATAAATTACGAGTGTCGAACGATTTGTTCCACAAAAAATATATAGATTTCGATAGTCGATGAAAATGAAGTAGGCGGTAGTGTAATGCCATACTTCTCCGGTGTGACTTACACCTTACACCATCTCCCGGTCTAACATGGACGTTTAGTAATTGCTAAAATATATGTAGGTATACTTATGTTTATTTCATTTTATAACTAAAATTTATTGTATTTTTTATGATATAATGTACATTCTGATGCATTTTTTTTACCATGAATCAGCTATAACTCAAAGAATACTATAGTAGAATGCAGGAAATCAGCTGCGTTAGGCGCTAGCGCATCATACTTACAAGGTAATAAATATTCCAATAATGCGGTAAATGAGTCATGTCGGCAGGTTGTTTGTGCCTTTAAGTAAATATTTTAATTAATGACATCATCAACGTCTCATCAGCCACCGTACCACAACCGTACTATGGGCCATTGTTTTGATTCGACGGACAAACATAACAGTCATACGTTTATTAGTATTAGTACGCACGTAATATTTCTCGCGTATTTCATAGTGGGACTAGGATTTTGTCTCAGTTTCACAAATCGAATGGTAAACTAACAAACTTACCTATTTATTACATTAGCAAGATCGTATCGAATTGGCGATCTCCCACCAGCTGGAAACGACCTGGGGGGCCAATTTCGCCACATTTGCTGAATCATATTTCGTTCATATCTGCAGTAAATCGACACTAGGTAGGTATACCATTTAGTTACAGCATTTTCTTTTTTTAACAATGCTTGCCTGGAAATACGATGCTGTGAATGGTGATATTGAGTGTCGGGCAGAGTCGCTGGGAGATGCTAGGAGCCACTGGGAGCCTCTGGATTTCAGCAGCTCAAGACAGTCCGTTGTGACAATTCACTGGGGATATGTTCAACAGAGGACATCGATATGTTGAAAATGATCATGTTGATGATTTAACATTGTGTGTGTGTGTATGCTCTTAATAAAGTTTTGTCTATTGTCTATTGTCTTCGGTAGGTAAAAGGTACCTGTAAACATAACGTGCTGAAAATTCTTATTTATCGTTTTCAATAAAAAATTACGATATCCAGAATTCTTGACCAGATCTTATCAAAATATTGTTTTATTTGAAACATTTTATTTTCGTTTAAAATGTCTAAAGCCAAATTGCAGCTTTTTAGTTACTATAATGTTATAGGTATGAGGGTCCTACATGGTGGAAGATACTGTGAAAATCTTTCTGAAGTAGGAAGGTAGGTACTCTACTTACCTAACTGATCAAACTTACTACCCCACCCCACCTGCGTTACCTACTTAAATTCACGAGGTGGGTCCTAAATTATAAGTTCTTCATTAAACAAATCTTTTTCAAAATCCAAGAGTCCAGCTTGACTTGCAACCATCGGCAATGCCAGTCTCCAAAGTAGGTAGGTACATCTACCCACATTCACCATAAAGATTAATGTTACATGTTTTGTAACTGCGATAGTAATCTGCCGCTCATATTATTTATGGTTGCCACCCGAAAGTTCAAAGTCAACGACACGAGACGATACGCGAATAAAGAAAAAAACTGCAAGGTGCACTCACCTCGTTCAATCCAAAACTCGATTATAACCCGGCATTCGAGAATGTACACACCCCACGATGCATCACTGCACGAATAATAACCTCCACAAATATTCGCCGGGCGAAGACCATGTGCGTATCGATTTATTTATCACCTGTTATCTATCTATCACTCGATAATCTCGCACATCCGAAACGTCAGAAAATTTTCCCGCGAACTACTTTTAAATTAATAAAAAAATAACACCTGACACTTTTCGCGGGAACAAATTTTTTTTCTTAAGTTCGATTTTCAAAAAAGTTTCGTCGTGTTTACAGCTAGTGTTGTGGTAGTAATCGACATGGAGTCGATTCGAGCGTTGGCGGTGAACTGAAGTGACACAAGACCGGTCGGTCAAGTGAGAGCTCGCATTGTGTTATGTTTTGTGCTCGGTGTTTTCCAACAACACCACATGTGGAGATAAAATTAAATACCTCGTTCGTGACTTATGTGAACTTAATGTGGCTATTTATGTCGTTAGCGACTTGTTTTACCTCATACGTGATAGATAACTTAAGCACTACTTAAACACTATGTTAAGGTAAAATTACATTTTGAACATGGTGGACAAAATGCATGAAGCCACGGCATGAAGCAAATTCCTATATCCATGGATCTCTAGGATGTATGATTAAGTAATAGTTATTATAGGAAATTCGCTAGTAAAAGAAATCAGATCTACAATTATTGAACCTCTCACGCAAATTTTTAATCTCAGTCTATCCGTTGGTAAATTCCCTACTGTTTGGAAAATTGCATCAGTCTGCCCAATTTATAAAACTGGTTGCTCTCATTCGATCGATAACTATCGACCAATCTCTCTGCTCGGAGTTTTTTCAAAACTACTAGAAAAAATTGTTAACAGACGACTCATTAAATACGCTGAATCATTTGGTCATATATCACCCAGGCAATTTGGTTTTCGTCAAGGGAAGTCTACTGAGAATGCAGTGTCCTTACTGACAGATACAGTGGTGGCGCACCTGGATAAAAAAAAGTGTTGTGTCGGGGTATTTTTGGACTTAGCCAAGGCCTTTGACACTGTGTCTGTTCCTATACTTTTAAAAAAATTGGATAATATGGGGATACGAGGGACAGCCTTGGAATGGTTTAAAAGTTACCTAATGGAACGGAGTCAGTGTGTTAGGGTGGGTCAGTTTGTGAGTCAGCCTCTACCTATTCAATTTGGTGTGCCACAAGGCAGCATTTTAGGGCCAACACTATTCATATTGTATATGAATGATATTCATGACCTCGTAATTAGGAATGCTGACTTACTATGTTATGCTGATGACACAGTCATTATCTTTCATGGTCCTACATGGTGCCAAACGCATTCACTAGCGGAAGAGGGTTTGACTTTGGTTTCTGAATGGCTTCAGCATAACCTTTTAACTCTTAACACCAAAAAGACTACGTATATGTGTTTCCACAAGACTGCAATTTCAGCACCGCCTAAAATTTTGGATATAAAAATCCATACCTGCGGCAAGTACAGTAATCCGTGTGTTTGTGAGCATATTACAAAATCAGAGGTCATTAAATACCTCGGCGTAATGATAGATCATAATTTATCCTTTAAGGTGCACATTCAGACTCTCTCAGGACGGCTGCGGAAAATTATAAATATTATGAGACAGCTAAGGGATGCAGCAGATTTAGACACTTTAAAAAATGTATATTTTGCATTGTGTCAGTCATTGATAATATACTGCATTACGTGTTGGGGAAGCGCAGCTAAGTCGTATTTAATACTACTGGAAAGAGCCCAACGGTCTGTTCTCAAGGTGATGCTAAAGAGGCCTTTTAGGTACCCCACCACTGATGTTTTTAAAGAGAGTGGCGTCTTGAGCATCCGTCAACTCTTTATTTTGAGGACAACCATTAACTTTCACAAGATGGTTATCAACTCCTCGGACTATGAAGCCTTGTTAATGTGTCGTGTTTTTAAAATATCGATGCCCTCTATTAAAACCGTTTTTGCTAGACGTTTTGGTCAGTATATCAGATCGCATGTGTATAATGTCGCTCTTAGGTTCTGTGATATTAAGTGCAGTTCGGTCAGCGAAGCTAAAGCCATTGTTTCCAGGTGGTTATCTAACCTCACGTATGAGGATACCGAGAATAGGTTTAAAATTGATTCCTAACAACAAGCCACAATGTAATTGGTCTCATTTGTATTTTTTTTTTTCTCACATTTATATTATATTATTATTATATTATATATTGTAATTTTTTTTTTTAAGTGAATTAGTTATTGTGTAAAATTTAATTAATTTTTTTTTTTGGGTTTTGGTTTTTGTGTTTTATTATTATTTTCTATTATTAGTCTCTCCTATGTTCCGAGGTCTCTTCTTTAAAGGACACTTCAAGAATACTTTGGCCTTCGCGTTACAGGCTTTGCCTAGTGTGAAGGTCATAAGATAATTCTAAGTCATAAGTAATACCTCCAGCATTATGCGTATTTCTGTGTATATTTTAAATGTGTAAGTGTTTTGTGTATTTTGCTGAAATAAATATTTTTTTCATTTCATTTTTTCATTTTCATACTATCACTGCGCTGCTGGCTACTATGCTATGCCCTGAGCCAATAACCACAGTTGTTTCTAAGGAATGACGTTCCCAAAAACTTCAACTGATCAAATGATTGTTGATGCTTCGTTTGGAAAAAAACAGTACCTAAATGAAAATGTCATCGTGTTACTGTATTTTTGTGAATCTCGCTGGAATAGGAAGTGGAAAAAGAAATATATCGGTGAAATGAGTAATGGACCCCATGTCTTTATGCTATTCGCCCAGTAGAGGACAATGATTACTCTATTCTTGAAGAAAGGTCATCAGCCAGATATAACCAAGTTTTTCCCATCGTAAGCAAACATTTCCATTTAGATTTAAAGGTGGCGGGACTAAAAAAAATTTTTACTTACTCAGAGTGACACAGTTTCGAACAAGTCGTTCATTCAAATTCAATCGCTACACTACACACCTGACAAATTTAATTTTGCATATTCCGCTTCAAGGAAAACACACTTATACCCTTGACATAACGATCACATGAATAGCATAAGTAATTTGGCTCGCGTCCATGAAAGAGTGACCTCATAAGGTAAACTTTGTGAAGAAAATGTTTGTGTTCGCACTAGCTTTTGACCGCGGCTTCATTCAAGTGCTTTGGTCAGGTCAATGAGCACGTAATGATGAAGAAAGAAAATAAGAAGGCCGTATAGCGCGCACGGATCCATACAAAAAGCCTAAGTATTTTCTTACGCCTGAATATTATTTGACGGCAATCTTTTTTGGTGTTTTATATGGTCTTAGACAAGATAAAAATTAGGCTTATTTAAAAAATCAAAATCAAAAAGTCATTTATTCAGTTTAGGCCCTAGTAAGGCACTTATGAACGTTACATTTTGATACATACTTACAGTTGAATTTACCACCGGTTCGGAATACACTTAAACTGAGAAGACTCCGGCAAGAAACTCGGCAAGGTTTTTTTTGTGGAAAATCTTAAAAATTTGGTAATCTATTATTTCCAAACTCGTAATCGTCGTCCAAAATGTTACGATCTTATTCCATATTTCATAATGTAGCTTGTACCTATGGCGAAAACTTTGTAGCGACTCCTATGATTGTGTATTCGTGGAAGATGAGTCTAACAGTTTGAAAAAAGTTCGACCAAACTTTACTGATTAAGTACTACTTACATAAAAATAAATTGTAAGCAACAATTTAAAAAATCCATTAAGTTTCTTCGAACAATGGGAGTTTTTAAATACTCGGCTCAAGTCCATCCCGTCTGGCGTAATGGATAGCTATAAATTAAATTAAAAGAAAATTATCTTTTCTTTGGTTTGAAGAATAATCATTTGCATGTTATATTAAGCGGGGACTTTTGTGCACTCAGTATTTATGTAGCTTCATTTTTATTGACTGTGGTGCAAGCTGTTCTTTATAGATAGCAAGCAATATAATGCAAATACTTATTACTTCATTGCACTGCAGTCCATACTACCTCAGAATATTGTCCCACTCAGTTCTGTGCATTAATTCGCTCTCTATCCCGCTCGCACACTATGTACGAGCGAAAATTAAGTTTCTTTTTTTTTAAATTATTATTTTCATAGTAGGTACCTTTATCGTACTTGGATAAGATGATGATAGGATTTGTGGAGTGACAAGAATGAATAAGATAAGGAATGAGTAGGGGAAGCTTGAAAGTAGCGCCAGTGACATAAGTTGAGGTGGAACCGTTTACAGTATGGACACATTATGAGGAGAAATGAAAGACACTTGACTAAAAGAGTTATGAGTATGAAATTGGATTGATTTACATATACGGGAAGAAGAAGACCGAAAAGAGATGGATGGATAGTGAGAAGGATGATATGAGTAAGAAAGGAGTGAATGCTGGTTGACGGATAGAAGAGCCGAATGGAAGAACCCACGTAAATGGGAACACGGCAGGTAAATGATAAAAAATTAATTAAAAATAAACCTGGGATAGTCATTGAGATGATGTTGATGAGTTACATGAGGAATTACTTTCAATTTTAAGATTTTATCACGTAGGTCATCATCATCAGCCTATAATATCCCACTGCTGAGCACAGGCCTCCTGTCACAAATGAGGGTGAAACTCATCATGTAGGTAGGTAGGTACTTAACTACAATATTTAGGTTGAAATTTTAGATGTGACTTTGTAATTTTTTCCATCGAGGATTTTTGGAAATAAATGTTACCATATGACTATTTATTACAAAGTGAATATTACAGTATTGTATTGATGTAACATGGTTGTGAAATAGAATCATCTGATGAGTCCCGATACAACAAGAAACATACAATGAATATATAAAAATAGTATCGGTTATTAAATCAATAAAACCGATCTCTAAAGACAGAATATATCCAACTCGGGTTTCAACTTCACTACTAATTTTCATCAATATCGTTTTTTTTTATGTGTTCATGACCATGGATACAAAGTCCTTCAGTCGCATACAGTTTATTTATAATATCACTTTCAAATAGTTCGCACATAAACTTCCACATATACCTAGTCCGCATTGTCAGTCACCGTCCAGTCATGTTTTAGTAAATGGTGGCCGGAAAGTCACCGCGACAGCCGTACAAATTCGGGCGCATCACTAGTTTAATTGTAATTCTTTGATTGTAATAGTAATAGAGGCCATTTTAATTTCTTAAATCGTAGGTACGTAGGGCTGCCACTGCAATAAACGCAATTGTATCAATGAGAGCATACGAGATTCATAATGATCTTTGATTAAAATAAATTGGTTGTATGCATGTCAACTTCATATCAGCGCAAGGTACGCCCCATGGATTCGCCTACAAAAGAGTTAAAGGGGATAGAACCTTTGTGGCATAGCTAGCCGCCGCCATTTTAGTTTTTTTTCAATGTCGCGGCGCACGATGTAACTAGTATATATGGGTAGAGGACACATATACAAACAAAAAATGTTATGCAATATGGTGGCCTAAAGTGTCACGTTTCCGAGATATTTGGAGGTAAAGATCGCCATATGTGAATTACGACAATCATTAAAAATGAACTTATTACGTGTTTATATGCATTCGATAGTATTCAAATAATAGTTCCCAGGTTGATTTATAATTTTTTTTTAATAGAGTAAAACTAGGAGCACGAAAAAACAATATTTTTAATTACTTACCTACTAATATTCGCTATGAACCACAATTTTGTCAAAGTAGCTCGGAACGTGACTTATTGTTTTCCATTTTGTCATTATTATACAAACAAAAATGACAATATTTGATTGGAACTAAAGATCGCTAAGTAATGCTCCCTGGGCGACAAAATGCAATAGCGACGTAATTAAATAAAAAAACCCGGTCCCGAGGCTGGCCCGAACTAATAAAACTTCCACCAAAATGAAAGTCCCGTCTTCGTGGAACGCTCACGTGCACCCAGTGCCCAAAAAGGGTGATAGATCAGACCCGACGATTTACATGCCATCACCTCCCATTCTCTCTAATGTCATGGCGTGAGTGATCAACGCGCAACTCTTGAGATACCTAGAGGATCACGATTTGTTGAGTGACCGCGACAATATGGCTTCCGCCATAGTCGCTTGGCTGGTAACCTTCTAGTGTACCTCTATGTGATATGTAGTATGCATGTGTATATGTACACTAGAAGGTCACCAGCCGAGTGGTCACTCGCCATCGAGAGTCAAGGTGGCGAAGGCGTTCGATCGGGTCTGTCACCGGGGTCTTCTTCTTCTCGTCTCCGATTAGGGTCGACTAACCTAAATCCATTTCAACCCCACTAAGACTCAAGTCTGCACGTTCACCGCTAAGAAAACCCCATTTGCTTCACAATTCCAGAACACGAACATCAGTGAAAGCATCGGGATCCTAGACTTTTCTAACGAGCAAGTCCGGCCATATATGGAGTACTGCTGTTATCTGTGGGTGGGGGCACCTAGATACCAGTTTGGGCCTTTAGACTCGGTTCAGCGACATGCCATTAGAGTTTTCGACGATCCCGAGCCCACAAGCGGCTTAGGGCCCCTCAATCTGAGGAGAGACTTTGCCTCCTTATGTGTGTTCTACCGCTTGTACAACGGACAGTGTTCTGTAGAATTGGTTAACCTGATGCCCACGGCTACCTTCTACCATCGTAAGTCTCGCCATTGACGGGGAGTCCATCCTCACAAATTGGAACCAAAGTAGTTTCGAACTATGCGGTCTCAAAGGAGCTTTCTTCCGCGGACGCTTAGACTATGGAATGAGCTCCTCGCCAGTGGTTTTCCCAACGGAGCACAGCGTGGGGTTTCTCAAAAAAGGTGTGAAGAGATTGATGTAGGGTCGGCAACGCGCGAGTGTTACTCCTGGTGTTGCAAGCGTCCATAGGCTACGGTAACCGCTTACCACCAGGCGGGCCGTATGCTTGTTTGCTACCTAAGTTGTTTAAAAAAAACCTTTTATTTAATGGTTTGAGGTCACGGCTTGTTTCTATTATGTGTATTATTTTATTTTTAAAACCGTGATGCAATATTATTCAACCACAGTTTATTGCTTAAAAACAAGAACATAAATCAACTTTAAACTATTGTCATTGTTCTCATATTATATATACATATATATTTCATTCCAAATATCTCGGTAGCATGACATTTTAAGCAAAGTATTGTCATTTTTGTTTTTTGTATTGTTTTTTTGTTTCATGTTGTAAGAGAGGTAGAGCATAGCGTTTATTCGCTCAAAGAGCAGCTCGACTGGAGAAGTACCTCCACCTTAAAGAATACCGCAGCCAAATAACTTTATGTTGTGTAAAGTTGTGTTCCTGCGCGTGAGTAAGGTCGCCAGAGCTCATAGGGGAGGGAGGAAAGGTCAGAAACGCGTGAGTGATGCGTCGTGTGTTGCAAGCGTCCATATGGCTACGGTAACTGCTTACCATCAGGCGGGCCGTATGCTTGTTTATCGACTTAGTCGTATAAAAAAAAAGAAATAATAATGGTGAAAATAAGTTAACCACTACGATCCGAGCTACTTGACAACATTGTTTCATTGCGAATATTGCGATGTGGTTTAGTAGGTAGCCAATTAATGAATATTGTTTTTTCGTGCTCTTTGCTTTGCTATATTCTAATAAATAGTTCAATCAACCTGGTAACTATTATTTGAATACAATCTAATGCATATAAACACGTAATAAGTTCATTTTTAATCATTGTCGTTATTCGCATATGGCGATCTTTACCTCCAAATATCTCGGAAACGTGACACTTTAGGTCACCATATTGCTTAACATTTTTTGTTTGTATAAGTGTCCTCTACCCAAATATACCACTTACACCGTGCGCCGCCACATTGAAAAAAAATCAAAATGGCGGCGAGGTGCTATGCCAGCTCCCATACAAAAATGTTCGTACCCCTTTAATTAATTTCCCATATTTGGGGTCGGCGCAATTTGTTTTTATTTTTAAGTACCTACTAGCCATCGAACAATTAACCCAAAGAAGCGCATATGACATTAATTTTGTATGAAACCGTCAACTCCCCACCACCGTCAATACACTTTGTAAGTAAAGGACACACGCACTCTGATTGGCTATGTTAAGGACACACTTAACCTTTAGATGCAGTAATTGGTCGGTACTGTTATTAATCAGTGCAAAAACACTTGATTGCTCGATATGAATACTATTAAGGGATTTTTCCTCGATGCTACTGACTGTCCCCAGCGATCCTAAGATAACAAGTAATTCCCTTTCCGTTCCATAGGCTATCTGCGTGCCAAATTAAATCGCGATCGGTTCAGAGGTTTAGTAAAAGTGACAAACAGGCGGACAGGCGCTGTTGGCTCAGTAGAGGCGTCGAATACAATCTGATCTGAATCGATCGCGATGAAAGGGGTACGAACTTTTTTGTATGGGAGCTGGCATAGCCACCCGCCGCCATTTTGATTTTTTTTCAATGTGGCGGCGCACGGTGTAAGTGGTATATTTGGGTAGAGGACACTTATACAATGAAAAAATGTTAAACAATACGGTGACCTAAAGTGTCACGTTTCCGAGATATTTGGAGGTAAAGATCGCCATATGAGAATAACGACAATCATTAAAAATGAACTTATTACGTGTTTATATGCATTAGATTGTATTCAAATAATAGTTCCCAGGTTGATTTAACTTTTTATTAGAATATAGCAAAACAAATAGCACGAAAAAACAATATTCATTGGTTACCTTCTAAACCGCATCGCTATATTCGCAATGAAACACAGTGTTGTCAAGTTGCTCGGATCGTAGTGGTTAACTTGTTTTCCATGTCTGCGTTATTAAACAAAAATGACAATACTTGTCTTAAAATATAATGTTACCGAGATTTTGGAATATCGATGTATAAATAATATGAGAAGAATGACAATAGTTTAAAGTTGATTAAGTACAATTTATGTTATTGTTTTTAAGCTATAAACTGTGGTCAACTAATTATTTCATCACGGTTTTAAAAATAAAATAATACACATAATAGAAACAAGCCGTGACCTCAAACCTTTAAATAAAAGGATTTTTTTAATCTACTTAGGTAGCAAACAAACATATATACGGCACGCCTAAGCGGTAAGCGCTTACCGTAGCCTATGGACGCTTGCAACACCAGGGGTATCACTCGCGCTTTGCCGACCCTACAGAAATATCTTCACACCTTTTTTAAGGAACCCCACGCTCCGTTGGGAAAACCACGGCGGGAGCTCATTCCTTAGTCTAAGCGTCCGCGGAAGAAAGCTCCTTTCAGACCGCATATGTCGAAACTATTTTGGTTCCAATGTGAGGATGGACTCCCCGTCAATGGCGAGACTTACGATGGTAGAAGGTAGCCGTGGGCATCAGGTTAAACAATTCTACAGAACACTGTCCGTTGTACAAGCGGTAGAACACACATAAGGAGGCAAAATCTCTCCTTAGATTGAGGGGCCCTAAGCCGCTTGTGAGCTGGGGACCGTCGACAATTCTAATAGCACGTCGCTGAACCGAGTCTAAAGGCCCAAACTGGTATCCAGGAAAGAGCAGTACTCCATATAAGGCCGGACTTGCGACTTGTAAAGTTGCAGCCTTTGCCCCGATGTTAAGTACTGCGTCGCTCTGTTGAGCACTTCCAGTTTTTTGGAAGCTAGCTTAACCTTGTCTTCTAGACGGCCTATTGACGTCGTTAGAAATGTCGATGCCGAGGATACCGATGCTTTCACTGATGTTCGTGTTCTGGAATTGTGAAGTCACAGCAAATGGGGGTTTCTTAGCGGTGAACGACTTGAGTCTTAGTGAGGTTGAAATGGACTAAGTTTAGTCGACCGTAATCGGAGGCACTAGTTAGTGTGCTCTCGATTTCAGAATATTTGCAATGAGCGTCCTCTGTACAATGAATGCCGTCAATAGACAGCATTTCATTGATATGCAGCAGGAACAGTGTTTGGGACAGTACAGACCCTTGTGGGACGCCAGCATTTATGTCTCTCAGATCGTATGCATCTGCTGAACAAAAAATTGGCGACCCATTTGCATAGTCCCTCGGGAAACCCATATGCTGGTAACTTCGTTAGATGACCCCAGTGCCAGACCCGATCGAACGCCTTCGCCACCTTGACTCTCAATGGCGAGTGACCACTCGGCTGGTGACCTTCTAGTGTATACATAGGCACATCACACATCATAGACACTAGAAGGTCACCAGCCAAGGGACTATGGTGGAAGCCATATTGTCGGTCACTCAACAAATCGTGATCCTCTAGGTATCTCAAGAGCTGCGTATTGATCACTCGCTCCATGACATTGGAGAGAATGGGAGGTGATGGCAATAGGCCTGTAATTCATCGAGTCTGATCTATCGCCCTTTTTGGGCATTGTGTGCACGTGAGCAGTCTTTGATGAAGACGGGACTTTAATTTAGGTAGAAGTTTTATTAGGTCGGGTCGGGCCGGCCGCGGGACCGGGATTTTTATTTATTTTCAACACACTCGTTCGTAAAATAAAATTTATTGCACCGCTTTTAGTATCTTAATGCAGCTTATTACCCATTTGTGCTTTTTACTTTACATTACCGCACAGTTTTATGAAGTGCAAGTGATATGTGTAGACCAAGCATTCTTAATTTAAACGGGTAAAATAGTTTGACAGCTCACCGCTGTCAAAAAAACCTTGCGTGCCATATTTTTAAACGTTCTCATCGTGTTGATTTGATTATTATCAAAAAATCTGCTTAAAAAAATACATGTCTGTTTTTTCCTCGCAAGTGTGTTGAAAAACGTCGTATGACACGCGTGTGCATTGATTATTACACTCTCGGCTCACTTATTGCTTTCGCCTACGGCTCATGCGCTTAATACGCCTCGAGTATTAATAACCAACTTTGCACACATGTATCATAATGTACTATTACGTCGCTATTGCAATTTTGGCGCCCAGGGAGCATTACTTAGCGATCTTTAGTTCCAATTAACTTGGTAACATGAGATTTTAGGACAAGTATTGCCATTTTTGTTTATATAATAATGACAAGATGGAAAACAAGTCAAGATCCGAGCTACTTTGACAACATTGTAGTTCATAGCGAATATTACGATGCTGTTTAGTAGGTAAGTAATTAAAAATATTGTTTTTCGTGCTCCTAGTTTAACTCTCTACTAAAAAATTGATAAATCAACCTGGGAACTATTATTTGAATACAATCGAATGCATATAAACATGTAATAAGTTAATTTTTAATGAGTGTCGTAATTTTCATATGGCGATCTTTATCTCCAAATATCTCGGAAACGTGACACTTTAGGCCACCATATTGATTAACATTTTTTGTTTGTATAAGTGTCCTCTACCCATATATAACAGTTTAATCGTGCGCCGCGACATTGAAAAAAACTAAAATGGCGGCGGCTAGCTATGCCACAAAGGTTCTAACCCCTTTAGCACACAGATAGCATATGCTATGGAGAGGGAGAGGACTGCTACTTTTACCCGGGTATCCGGTTCAAACGGCGGGCGACAGCCAGTACATACGTATCACATATGTTTGACTGCTAAAATCAATGTAAACTAAATAATAATAATAATAATTTATTTATTTATTTAGATTACAAAGATCCATGACTAAAAAATACGTTGTGATTTTTTCAGTCTGTTTGTTTAAACGGGTTTACTGCTAAACTTACTATGTAATGGCAAAGAATGCTGACTATGACAAGATAGATACGTAGCAATGGTATCAAACATTGAAAAAATAATATTATGATAAATTTAAAAGAAAACTAAAACGAAATACCTACTTATAAGGTATTCTTTGGTAGATAACACTATTAAAAACGAAAACGAAATGTCTATCTGTGCGATTTTCCTGTAACTGCCCTATGGTAACTACTAAACAGAATCTCGATTTCGGTTTTTATAATTACTACATAAAGTAGGTAAGGAAAACCTTAAGAACCGGTATTGGAGTCAGAAAATTCACGTGCAATGCCTACTTGTGAATATTGGCAAAGGGTGAAAGAGCTATTGTCCGATGTACCTGTGCGAAGTCAGGCGAGCACGTCGCTAGTAAAGTAATGATAACCAACAAACCGATCAAGGTATTTATTGCGATAATTAAGCATTTCAAATAAATAGCACTCGTAGATTATGACAGCGTTATCACCAGTTACTTACGTAAACGTTATTATTAAATGATAATAAAAATATGTTTCCAGATTATACCGTGCAGGTAATTATATCGATTTCAGACGGAATTTCAAGGTTTTCGATTTACCAGGAATCTAGTTCTAGTTAATTTGCTTATCCTATTGATATTATAAATACGAAAGTGAATTTGTTTGTTACTGGTATAATCAATCGTGTTGGAATTTAATGGCACGCTGGTATCTTATGGTATGGAGAAAGAGATAGGTTGTACATATTATATTATTTACTCTGGGACATAGGCAACTTTTTATTCCGGGGTGAATCCGCGGTGTAGGTATAAGCTAGCATTGTGATGGAATATTGAAGATTTTTTTTATGTTTGATGTATCCATATCTTAGTTGTATAATTAAAAGGCTGAATGATTTTGATGCACGCAGTCTAGATAGACAGATAACATCTTGGATTGTTAGGTAGCCTTTGGAAACGCAGGTGATAAAGCTAACGTAAAGATTAATTTATTAAGTACCTAGGTTTATAACATATCTGCATTACATTTCCATGATATCATGGAATCTTTTTGATAATCTCTTCGATTCTAATTATATCGAATACTATCGCTCGCTATGTAATATTATGTACCTCGTACCTATTGACGAGAAAAAAACCTTATTATATTATAATGATTGCCTTTCAGCGGGAAATCTTTTGGTAAATGGGTACTTAGTACTTACTCTTTTCCAGGTACCGTAAGCGAATCCCGTTCGATGACATTTTCAACCACTTGTACCGCGTCCCGATTAGAGTTTTCAGCCACATTCACAGAGTCTTGTTGCGTCATTTTCAATACGAAATCGAATTACCACAACCTATAAGTACACATTAAAGAAAAAAAAGAATACATTGTTTATTGAAGGCAGAATGTATCAAATACCTGTGCCCCAAAAACAATTTATTCTTTCTTTTATCACTCCCGAATTTGAATTTTCGAATGTTCTTTTTAATCACCGTGAGTAAAACTTTTAAA
This sequence comes from Polyploca ridens, assembly GCA_951394255.1. Lineage (NCBI taxonomy): Eukaryota > Metazoa > Arthropoda > Insecta > Lepidoptera > Drepanidae > Polyploca > Polyploca ridens. The sequence goes on from OX596243.1 coordinate 14,656,356, forward strand.
TGTGTACACATGTAAAAGTTTTACGATATTTTCTTACAATTGTCCTGAGCCGAGTGGATGATTGTCTACAACTTATCAGAAATTAAATGAAGTAATCTCTTTATCATATCAGTATTTAATTGCTTGATTGGATACAAGATACAATAAGTACCTAATTCAAATTCCTCTAAAATACCTAGGAAAACCTAATTAGAAAGATATAATAAGTAAAAAATATTGATTCGTACCTATCTGTTTTATAATTACACTGCAATTGTAATGAATATAAACGCTTATTATATATATGTTAAGATTTCATAAATTAAAGATATGTACATTATGATACATGTGTGCAAAGTTGGTAATTACAGACGAGGCGGTATGAGCCGCAGGCGAACGCGATTAGAGAGCCGAGAGTGTAATGATCAATGCACACGCGTGTCGTACGACGTTTTTCAACACACTTGCGAGGAAAAAACAGACTTGTATTTCTTGGACTAGAGTTTTTGATAATAATCAACCACACAATGATAACGTTAACAAAAACAAATATGGCGCGCAGGTTTTTTTTTGACATCGCTGCGCTGTTAATTTTCTACCCGTTTAAATTAAGAATTCTTCGTCTACTCACATATCAATTCCATATTCATTGCATTGAGGTACAAACTTAACATAATCGGGATTATACTTATACTGTGCGGTAATGTAAAGTAAAAAGCACTAGTGCGTAATAAGCTGCATTAAGATACTAAAAACGGTGCAATAAATGTCACTTTACGAGCGAGTGTGTTGATTATTTAAATTAATTTCTTCACATACAAGCTCTGAAAGCTTGTCGAACCTTAGGTGTTTCTGTAAACATAGGTAGACTATGGTAGGTATAACTAGTTGATAGTGTAAGCTGCTTACTTTAGGACTTTTCAATTAACATAACATTGAGTTGAACGTCATAACATGAAATGATTAATTTCATATAGGTACTAGTGTCCCGCGCGGTTCCATCCGCATTCCCGGGTTAAAAAATATCCTATGTGTTAATCCAGAACATATTCTATGTGTGCCAAATTACATCCAAATCCGTTCAGTATTTTTTGCGTGAAAGAGTGACAAACATAATTCCATATTCAGAAACTTGTATAATATTAGTAGGAAGTAGGATAGTAGGATATTAGTAGGATGGTATGATGAATTATTAAATAACTTTAATGTCGTTAGTCTCTCAGTACATAACCGCCATCTATGTTTTAGTTATGTATTTGCCACTTCACAATAGATGGCGCTTTAGAAATACTATTTCCAGTCGACTATAGATGGCGCTGCATAATGAGATGGTAAAAATAATAGATTACAATTCCGTTATTAGGTTGTTGTTTTTTAATAATCCAATCTAATTGTATGCAAATTATTATATGCAGTAGCAGCAAGTACCTAATAATGTACCATATTGTAATCATTAAGATCATAATAATATCATGAATATAAAAAGTATAAGATAAGTATTTTATTTTGTATTTTTGTAGTCGTGCAGGTATTTTTTGTATCTGAATACATTTAATTTACTTTTGTCAATGTAACATAATTAATTAGTATAAATAAATAAAAGATTAAGTTATTCAATTAATTCATTTAATTATCATAATACTTACAATATAATTCTTTATTTTTAAATTTTAATGGTGCCGATTCTGTTGTAAATCGCACTAAACTAATTTTAGTCACATCTCTTTCTTACAAACATTAAAGAAAAAGGATAGAACATATTTAAACCTGTCAAATGAGTCTTTGCCGTCTTCATTTGCGGGATGTTTGCGGGTAGTTAGATTTAACCGCGATAGATGGCGACTACTTTTATTGAAAACAAGCATTGGACTAATTTGACAGGACTAAATTTCTTACATCCTTTTCTTATGTTCTTTGTTAGAAAGAGATATAGTGAGATTAAAATTAGTTTAGTTGTAAACAACAGCATCAGGGCCATTGTCTATTTATACAGGTTGTTGTTTTGGTCAGCGACGAGCGACTCAGGGTCGATAATACAAATGACACTGGTGCTAAAAAAAATATAAAAAAAATACTTTATTTTTTTTTAATAATAAAAATAAAAAATTTAAAATTTTGTAAATCATGTAATAAGCTAAATTGTAGACATAATACTCAACGGGAGTACGAGGGAGTAAAGGGGTGGGGCGATGGCGGCTTGCGCCTAGCTCTAGTCTGTGTACGTGCCTAGTAACCATACTTTGCAGTAATTTTATTTCAAATTGAATAAGGTATTTCTCAACATATTTACAGTATTTAATGGAATTAAGTCCATTTTTGGGGAATATATATTTTGTACTACCGCTCCTGGGTCGCTTGTCGCCGACCAAAACAACATCCTGTATAATACTTCATTGTGATTTATACTCAGTCGTAATTTAACTGCTGTAAAATGACGCTTCAAAATTAATCACGCTTATAAACCACTTATAACTATTTATCATCACTTACTTATTTTGCGGTGAGATTTAATTAGATCTAAAATAGTCAGAAAACGAACTTTTTCGAATATTTACTATAAATAAGTCATTTAAGGATTCCGCAACGAAATACATAATGTAAAAAATTACAATGGCGTTTTTGTTGTGTCATCGACTGATTTACTGGTCACTAATTCATCTTCCCTCTTAAATAAATAGCTGGTTCCAGGAGTTGTGCTACTACTCTGTCCATATCCAATATTGCCGCTACTAGCTGATTGATAAGTATTTGATTGCCCATAAGTGCTTGGTTGACCGTATGAGCCTTGTTGTCCATAAGAACTTGGTTGACCATAAGCGTTCGGTTGCCCGTAGGACCCTTGTTGATTATAAGTGTTTGGTTGCCGTCCAGACTGACCGTAATTGCTGGCTGTGCGTGTAGGTTGATTGTAGTCCGGTCGATTGTCTAATTGGTTCACCCCACTGAAATGTTTAAACAAATATATTGTAAGGAATTACTTTAAATTATTCAAATTCAGGGAAGACAGTATAGTAGGTACAAAGTTGAAAATTCGCCATTAGAAATCCAGTTATTTATAGATATTGTGTGATTACCACCTTCGGCTTCTACATCGTTTACCATATAGGGATAGTATTAATGCCATTCAATAGGCAAGCATGCTTTGATTAGTTGTTGTTTGAAGAATGAACCAAAACCAAATAGAGAAGAACGAGCTTGAAAACGATCACTATGACAATACCTCTGATCCCTATAAGGCCTCCTCTCCCCAACGCTCCTCCATCCACTTGCAGTAGGCTGACCATAGGCAGAGTTCAAATCTTGTCCATACCCCGCGTCGGAGCCGTATCCAACTGAGCCGCGGTACTGCCCCGGGTCGCGGTATCCGCCTGCGTATCCGACGCTCTGCCAACCGCTCTCTGATGGTCTACTGGAAATAACCATATATAACTTATGTTAAAAACAGTATTGTTATTTGTTACACCCTCTTTAATATTTGACTAGGTGTTCGTGCCCGGCGTCGCCCGGTTGTAATTACCGACTTTAGCGGTGGATTTTCCAAAAAAATGCAAAATCTGTCGAGCCGTTCTTAAGTAATGCTCCGTCATACAAGTGGCAATTGATTTTTATTTATATAGATTTCGCTGTGAGAACATAATTCGCATAAAAATAAATGTATTTAAAAAAGCGGAGCAAAATACCAAGAGTCACTGCCTAGAAAGATACAAACGGCTTCGCAGTCAGTAGTGCATTTCTTTCATTTGGCTAGTCATTGAAAATGTAGAAGCCTTAACCATTATTAATAAATTGTGGTAAAGCCAACCTAGAATATTCCGGGCGACTCCAAGCAGATGCTGGCGCAGCGTCTGGCCTGCCTGATGCGAAGTAATATCCTCTACCGCCGGCGTCCCACCCAGCCTGACCGCGATACGTTTCGTCCCAAGGTCTGAAACTGTATACGTAATCGTCAGGATTTTGGGTCAGCCTCAAACATAAGACCTAAGAGAACTAAGGCTTAAGAACAAACTAATTTAAACAGTGCTATCAAAGCATCGAAGAGATCAAAGAGCAAGAAAACTCCCTTTAGAGTAAGTAATACCGAGCAATCCGCTTTCGTAACTAGTTAGTGATTTTGCACTGATTTTAAATAGTGAGGACCATCACTGCATCGTGTGTTCTTGTCTTGGCCAATCAGAGTGCATTGTTGGTAGTGGGAAATCAATGAACGTTATTGCGCTTCTTTAGATTAACTGTTCGATGTTTCAAAGTGACTCTATGCAACATGTTACAAAATGTCGTATTAAAGTTAAAGCCATTTATTTAGTTTAGGCCCCTGTTCTAAATTACATTAAATTTGGTAGCTTAGAAACCCATAAGTAAAGACCTTTGATGGTCTAACTGTTAATTAAGCTACTGAATTAACCCACATTTTGAGAATTCAGGCATCAACTTAAAAGAACCGGCAAAAACCATCGCAAGGTTACATCGTTATTTTTTTCACGGCCTTTATTACGAATACTGGTTTGCTTATATTATATTCAGCAGTGAGTACTGAGTATCTAGACAGCTTATTAGATCATAGACTAAATAATTACCTATATTTCTATTAGCCATATGAAAACCGTGAATTATCCAATATAACGGGATTTATTTGGGGTCACACCGCTTCCGTTCGAAATCATTAGCAACATATAATTTCGCGAATCGACTACACATGAGGAAAATTAACAATACACCATAACATTCGAATCATTGACGCTTTCACATCAAAATGACGATGAACATTGTGAACAGAATAAAGTAAATTAGAGCAATATAACGGGCATCGAAATTGCATATTTTCGCGCTATTGTATTGACGTACATGCGCCATTGTTAAAATAGCCGCACGGTAATGTATCGTATAACGATTGTTTATTGACTTGTATAATATTTTCATTGTTTTCTGTTATTTCTTCTCCTTAATACGTGCAGCTAAATTTTTTACCCCTTTTTACGAAAATTACGCGGACGGAGGAGTATGAAAGTATGAAAATGTATTTTTATGTAATAATGCAGTAGAAATACATTAAATTAATAAGAAAAAGCATAATTTCATAGACATAGTCATAGTTAGTTTATTAGATAAATACCGGAAGAGAATACATATCCTTAAAAAATACGGTAATAACTTTAACTATGCCAAATCTCAAATATTTGTCTTCACGTATTAACATTTAGAACGCATTACAACCAATTTCAAATTGTCAGTCATTTGTTTACCTTTCTTAATTTTAAAATTGTAGTAAAATAGCGTGTGGGTGGAGCTACTATTTTATTTAAATGCGTGATCTTTAATAGTTATCGTCTTCTAACGTTATTCAGTTGAATCACAGTTGAGTGCTTTATGTAGGAAATCATAAACGTAGTAGGATTCTACACCTCCAAAGCTGAATTGAAAGTTGTTCTACTCTACACTAGATGGCGTTAACGCATTTTTAAACGAGCTATGGTTACGTTCTAAGGAACAAGATAAGTCGCGTTAAAAAGTCCCCAGCAAAGTGTGTAACATTAATAACTTATTAGAATCAATTTTTAGAGACCGCCGCTCTCTCTATCTTTAAAGATAGAGTCTGTCTGTGGTTGAATGAAACAATTTCAACTAAACCAATTTAATCAACTGATCGTAGTTTTCCCCATGGAGTACAGAACAGACAATCATGAGGTTTTTCAAAAAGGGTGTGAAGAGATTTCTTCAGGGTCGGCAACGCGCGAGTGGTACCCCTGGTGTTGTAAGCGTCAATAGGCTACGGTAACTGCTTACCATCAGGCGGGCCGTATGCTTGTTTGCCATCTTAGTGGTATAAAAAAACATTTATCTCGGAATAAAGACAAGACTTCTGTCTGGTGGTTGGTAGGTAAATGGTAAAATTATGTTGGAATTGGAAGTACTGAGCGAACCAAACTGGAGCCGAGGGAAGTATTGTATGTATTCTGTACGTCCCGATCGGCGATCTCTATGTTACGCGCATGTTTAAAAGAGATAGCAATCACCTTAATTACTACTGCATTACATAATCGACCTGGCGAGCCCTCGGCCATTAAATAAAAAGTGTTTATTAACTTACCTATCATGAGGTCCTCTGCCGGCTCCAGGCCCATATCCTCCAAAAGAATCATCGTAACCTCTTTCATCATACGCCGGTCGCCTAAATCCAGAATAAGCATAATCTGCCCTGCTCGGGTACCCTTCATCATATCTATCAGGATATCTATCGTAAACCGGTCGTCTCTCATAACCTCTATCGTAATCCCTCTCTCTATACGGATCTCTTAAGAACCTATCATAATAATCAGGCCTATATCTGTCTCTATCGTCATATCTATCTCTATTCCTATCTCTGTGACTTCCACGTCTACTTGGTCGACTGTCTTTATTGTCGTATCTCTTTTTGTCGTTTCCATTTTCTTCTTCCGTCCCGTTCTTTTGATTGTTACTATTGTTTCTATCGGAGTATCTTTTGTCGTCGTCTTCGTTGTCGTTATTTCTGTTGCTATCGTGTCTGTTGCCGGATGTCGGTTTGTGGGAGCGGCGGTCGTCATCACGGCGTCTATCGTAGTCATCATCATCATCATCATCTCTATCATCGCATCTTCCACATCTAGGTCTATCGTATTCTAATCGGGCATAATCTAATCTGTCATATAAAGGTCTGGGAGCACCATATCGGTAGTCGTAGTAGCTTCTGCTCTGGCGTTTGAGCTGGTCGTCCTTAGAACCTGTCGGTGTGAGTACAGATGATAGTATTGTTTCTTCGGCGTTTATTGTTGGTGTTTGGACAACACATAGTATGATGGAAAGAATCTGTAAAAAATGAAAAGTTACACAATTATTACAAAATGTCAAGAGCCATTTTCTTCCTGTCACATAGAAATTAGACATTTGGTCCAAAGTAGTAGGTGGCCCATACAATCACCATCACCACAGTTCACGATCTCCAGTTGACCTTATGACGCTTATCGTTGCGTCCACACAATTAAAAACAAGTACCTAAGTTAAGTAACATCAAAGTTCCTTGTTTTTTCCTCTTCTTTTTGTCCGGATCTTGTGTTTATTATTAGACTTAATTGCGGGTTTTTAACGGTATTATTACGTTAGCTTAGCAGTATTGTTTACGTTATAAAATAAATATGTTATTGTATTACATTGGTTTGGTAGAGTCTAAGCAAAGAAATGTAGGTTTTTAGCATTCCGTACTATAAAGGGGAAAAATAGAACCCTTATAAGATTACTTTCGTGTCCGTCTGTCTGTCATCTGTCATAGAGGTTTTCCTCGAAAATAATTCACCTAGAAACTTGAAATTAGGCACAATGATAAATCTCGATGACGTGCACATGTATCCCTCGTCAATAACTGGATTAAAATGGGGGGTCAGTTTGGAACCAATAATAAAAGTTTTAATTAACATATAGTAGGTAATTGTGTAATATAGGAAAGTATTTCAACATTCATATTGTATAGGACCTATACAATATGAATGTACTTTTTAATGAACCTATACTATAGGGTATTTAAACGGGTACTTAATCAATGGAACCCCTTTTATCTGTTATTAATTTATTACTGAAGTTGCGTTCGGTAGGATAGGATAGGATCTATATTGTATTTTTCATTTTCATTTCATAGTTTGATTCTGACCACAGACTTATTATTAACCCTAGAACCCTACAGTGGTATGCTGGCTGGGGCACCCCCTACTAAAATACGTGTAACTTTGACTTTGAAAACCAACTGGGACTTTTTATTGATAAAGCAGTAATTTAAGTTTAAAAATAAGTCATAAAATCCAAATTTAATTTTAATTTGAGCATTTGTCATTGACTTTCACCTGGTGCTTCGAACGAATTGGTATTTTTCACGAGTACACCGGATAGTGTTGGTAGGGTCATCGACGAAATTGCACTGCTTTGGGAAATTTACTGTGCTATGACTATGGACTTTACAAACTGGAAGATCTCACGACCTCATTGGCAAAAAAAGTGTTTTTTATCATAACCGAATATCCGTGTTAGCTATAATAAACAATAGTAATAGGCTGCAGCCTTGATTTTAGAGCATATCTGTATACCCCATGCGTGATATCATCCTATTGTTTTTAGAGGTCACTTTATAGTGTGTAAGATAATCGCATTTTCGTAATGTATCCGTCCGTGACAATGATATTATAGTATTTATATGGTAACTACTTTTCACATGGCTACTGGATGATGTAAGCCACACTGTTGCTTTATTTTTAATGTATGATAGTTTTTGGGAGTCACTGGATACAATTCGCCTTTGTCAGCAGTGGATATCCTCGAGCTGAATATAATGATGATGCCGTTGTGAAGTTCGTGGGGTTCGAAGCTTAGAAGAGGATTAGAGGCGTGAAAAGGCCTCACAAAGGAAGAGCGAACTACATGCATATTTTTTGAGTAAGTAGTTCAAAAAATTGTCTGGAAATGAAGGCTTTTTAGGTGAGACGTAATGGGTTCCTGTTCAACAAAAGTCATTTCACTATGATGCTAGCGGTATACATGCACACATTCATGTTATGGTCTCTATGGATCACCTTTGGATCACTCAATATAAGTAAGTGCTTTACTTGTATATGAGTTACAGTACATGTACATAGAGAAAAGTAATCTCTAGAACGGCTCGTTGACTTTCGATGTATCAGAACGAGGGATAATGTAGATAATTTTCTTGTTACTGATGAAAACAGTACCCAAGTAGTACAAATCGCTGATACCTATCTCTTAGGTACCTATCTCTAAAATAAAGAAACATTTGTTGCAAACTTTTATTCCTTGGTAAACTAGAGCCAATAATTAACTTGACACCATTTTCTAAAAAAGGATATCATATTATGAAAAGGATACTTATCACCATTATGAAATCGTGTTGATAATGAACTGTACTGTCTATAGTGACTTCAGTTCAGCGGCAGATATACAATTTGAAAGCATATAAGGGATTTCAAACACCGGAGCTATCACGCACCTAATGAATTTCATCCAATGACGCGGTACGACGAAAACGATTGTTGGCTCGTCATTGATGAAATTCATATTCAAAAATCATTAATGCCCCGCTGATGTGATAATTATCACATCAGCGGGGCCATCATCACCCAAAATCATACACATATTGGGGTGCTAGATCGTAGCTAGGAGTATAGGCCTCCCTCAGTATTCTCCCCATTTTTCTCTCTTGGGCTATTGATATCCAGTTGACTCCCACAATCTTTTCAATTTCATCCGTCTATCTTTCCAGTGTTCTACAAACAGACATATTCATACACAGAAATATTTGTCGTATCAGCGACCAAAAATAAACCCAGTCTCATTTTAAAATTGGAATTACTTGAATAACTAACGTGTGACTCAAATGTACAATAATATATGTATTATGTAATCTGTGGTACATATGTAATGTAAACATGATTATTAGTACAGGTACAGGCTCACTACAAACTATTGTTTTGTGTAGTTTGCTCGCGTGTGCATCCGTTCGGCTCCTAATCACTTTATAATTGTCCGTCCGTGGACAAGAGATGGACCAGTAAAGATATTATAGTAACGCATTTGTTACATAAGTATATCGCCGTAGTGGTCTTTAAAAAAAAACCGACCAAGGACGAGTCTGAGTCTGACTCGTGCACTGAGGATTCCGAAATTCCTAGGACGTAATAGGTATCCCACCAAAACCATTTTCATATAAAATGTTGCCATGACCATATGGCTCGCACTGTCAAAAAGTTATTAGATCTCAGGTAGAGCCAAGCTTATAACTCTACACGCCTTAACTTTACAAGCCCTAACTTCAAAAATCTACACCTTAGTCAAAATATGTGGGTGGTCGTTTCACTACCGTCACATGGGCGTAAGGTGAAAAATTGATTCACTGTTCATGGTCTTCTTCTTCTTAGTTTTAAGTTTGACACCCAAATCCTAATTAGGACTTATTTTTGCCAGTGTCGCGTAATATTATTATTTCTGGTAACAATAAATCACTTTCACATAGTCCTCATTTTTAGTCACTGTCCATAAATGTTAGTGCTTTTTACTAACATAGTTTTAAGCTATTATACTAACAAAAAGTGTTTTATTTTAATATCTATGTTAGTTTGTAAGGTATATATCTCTGGGCCATAGTAGCCTGATAATAAAAATGTATTATTATTATTATTATAAAAGTCATGTTCTAGTACTAAACTTTTCACGAACTTTTTGAGGCAACTTGAAAAAACACGATACACGTAATGCATTTCATTTCACTTCACTGGTGCACATTGATTGATCTTTATTCTATAAAACACCATCGATACCAAAACTCAAAATATACGAATTTATGAAAATAAAACGAAAACCGGCCTAACGACGTCATATCAACATTCTGTCATAAGAAAAAGCCGACGGGCACGTTAGGAGTCTGATTTATTAATGGATTAGTGAAAACCTTAGAACCTATATATCTAACCTAAGAATTTATCTAAATACCTATAAACTCCCTTAGCCAAACAGAATAGTTCCAAAAAATATATAAGTTCGTCAGTAGGTATTAAGTTCCACAACTGATAAGAATAGGGCAAATACCATCCACTTAAAAAATGACTATGAGTTAAGTTTTGTTTTTTTATTACTATTTTAGGTCCAATATTCCAATCACAAGATACACTTCTGATAATTCTATAAAAACTATTCTACTTTCCCGACCAGCAAGATACCACTTATCTGGCCATTAAAAATTCTTAAATAGTAATCGTTATCGCGTTCTTCTTTTTAATATTAATATAATTATTATTTAAATCTCGAATAACTTACCATCAGCATTAGACGTTCCATCTCTGGATTGAAAGGTTTTATACAACTTTAAAACCGTTATAAAACTAAGTTCATCCTTAGCTGCTGAACTCTACGGCACTGACCGGGCAAAAACCTGTTTTCCAGTAAAGAGAATAACTGAAACTTTTAAAACTATATTTTTTACATTATTTGATCTATGATGTAAAACTGGCCGTTAGCAAAAAAGTCTAAATTCGATTTATTGAATTTAAAATTGGACGTTCGTTCGATATGCGTGTTCCGTGAACGTGTATTGTAGACTGGCGACTTGCGCTTGCGCTCCCCGCTTATAATAATTATAGTTTTTTGTTTGTCCATCCGTGTATCTGCCGAGGGCTACCCAGTTGAGCATTTTGAAGGCTGCTACTGGTATTGTGTGCTTATTTTCATTTATAAATTGTGTCAATTATCTAGCTAGGAAACGCATTTAATCTAGTTGTTTAAAATGGGACTACAGAATTAAATGTGGTAAGCTTTGTTCAAGATTATGATCCAAGCTAGTTCGGGTCCCAAATTATTTAACAGGAATATCTTAATCAAAGGGTAAAGGGTAAAATAGTTTCTTTTTCTTTTAAACAAAGGCTTCTTTTTCACTCCAGCGATTCTCAATCTTAGTATACCTACAAATTGTGTCGGTTAAGAATTTATTGAGGATCAGGACTTTTGACGCAAATTACTCAACTCGGACCACTGCACCCGCTATTGCGATTCAACTGAGCCTGAACTGAATAAAAAAATCGTCAGAATATATGGAAGAAAGTGTCATTTGACAATAAAACTACTTTAAAAATGTTTAAAAAAAAACAAGCTTTTATTTATTCATTAAAATTTCAGATCAATCGGTTGGGGGATGTTTTGAAATTCAGTTGCAAGATTCGACCCATACAAACAAGGCAAATTAAATAAAATCTTGTAAAATACCTATATTTTACAAGATTATCAAGTCCTGTCTAACAATCCCACAAATTATCTATTCTTAGAGGAATCTAACACCCATTGATTCATCATACGTACCTAAGCTCATGTTATATGATATTCTCATTAAAATGATGTACGTAGTGTTATTATACTTATTATAAATATATTATATACGTATATAAGTATGTGCCTACTATTCGGTTGCTACTGCAAAATAGCAAACCTACGACTTACGTGCATGCACCCTATATGCATTATGTTTCAAAATGTGTAATTTTTTATAAGTGAATATGATTAATATACATAATACCATAACAAAATAAATATAAAAATACCAAATTAAATGGCTTAGGTAAAAAACTTCAAGTTAAAAAATTATTCTCACGGCACAACACGGATTGTTGGAAAACCGATGATAATATCAAAAACAATTAGTCATTACTTACGTACAAATTGTGGTATAATCAATTTTCAAGCCAATTACTACCAACATAAAGCTTGTTAAGAATTTGACGGAAGACGGTAAGACAAAACTGCGGGGCTACCGCGTAAGTCAATGGTAATGAACTTAATTGAAATGGGCTTCCTTTTTCTACAAATCTATTTATTATATTTGTGGAACACATGAATATCAAACGCGTGATGAAAGTCATCCATTGACTCCTTCGGTGACCGCTTGAGGTCTAAATGTTATAGAACTTCAGATACCTAATGGGATTTAGACAAAGTCGCTTTCTATCAGCGTGAATTTTGCGGAAAGTTTATTTTGTATGGAAAATGACAGTCTCGTTACTACTGCATACAAAATCCACACAAAATTCCGAAATCCGCTGCGTTTGGATTGCTATGCTGTCGTTTTTTAAATGAAAGTACGATCGTAGGATAAAAAAACTATGGATTCTGTCAACCCTAAGACTTGATATATGTATGAAAACACCCATAAGTTCTCTGCCCTGCTGGTAAATGGTCTAGCCGAAGGTCGTTACTCCGAGGTATGGTTTTAGACATAAACAGTAATTTGAGTCAAACGTAACATAAAGATGATGCAAAGTGCACGAACTTTGTAGGAGGAAGAGGAAGTGCTATTGTTTCACGCGGCAATCGCACTGTTTCCATTATACAACTAAGTATTTGAATTAGACTAATGCTTATCTACTGTCTTGCCGAGCTAGGCAAAACCTGTATTACAGAATTTAGGGCTATTATAGCACACACGACACTTTTAACATCAGAGATCAGAGTTTCTGCGGCTGCATGGATGCTGCAGCGCATTTCGGCGGCTTGCTGCATTTGATTGTGGTTTCATAATCGACCGCGTTTTAGCATGCAGGTTCAGTCCACTCCACATAGTTAGGTATATAGGTATATTCAGTCCCTACATAGAACTCCCAAAAGCGACATATTCGCCTCGTCTGGAGTATGTCAAGTATATGTGTGAGGATATGAGTCCTCGGAAACGGCATCGACCTTCCGAAAAGCAGCTAAATCCAATTCTGCATTGTTGGCCCTTACAGCTCGAGCGCCGAAATCCTTTTGGACATGTCTTTCTTAACAATTAGTCGTACCCTTTAAAGTTATGTATATCCGATCTTTTTCGAGTCTTCTTCACTCGAATCGATTCTTCACTAAAACGTTGCTTCCAATACCTGCACCCCTACTGCATCAAATGTTAATACCACCGAACCAATGGTGTTTGTATCGCTTGACTGTTGTACAAATAAAGCATTTTGATTTGATTTGACCTACTACGAAATATACTAAAAACTTTGATAGCTCAAAATTAAGATGTCGTACCTAAGTAAAACATAAAACGCCGTCTCATCGTGTCGTTATTATCAATGGAAATGGGTTCGTTTAAAATAACAGCAAAACCAAAAATTGTCGGGCACCGAACCGCGACTGACACGTCATTGTGTGCTTTAATATCCAACGGACCGTACACTGCTGGGTACATATTATTAAACAAATTATTTGACACAAGATTTATTAGACAAATATGTTGTATCCATTGATATTCTCGTAGATTCGAGATGGGTTCTTTTTTATGCGTGCGGTCTACCTATGGTCTCATCTGAATAGTTTAAAGAAAACTCATAGGTTGAAGGAAATTTACTAATTAATTACTATTACAAAATTATGTATAAAATGACGTGGAAAAATCGATAGAGTGACAAAACAAAAAGCTTTGTCAAATCAAATTTAAATTATTATTTTTCTGTAGGGTATGAAACCTCTACAGATATACTTAAGTTGTGTCAAATGTTTACACGTTGATGTTTACCTTAATGCGGCCTCATTTTCAGGCCTAGAATTCTACAATAGCATTCAATTGAACTAATTGTATAAACGATACCTAAATCAAAGACTTTAAATCTGTGACCTAGGTACTCATATGAGTCTAATAAAAAAATACAGTTTACAGTTTTAGATTTGTAGGTACCTACGGTATGAAAAAAGAAGCCAAATATTGCAACTTGATTTATTCAGAGTCTAAAGGCCTCATAATTTTATTATAAAAGTAGGTTATCAAATAGACCCCTTATTTATTCCTATTATTCTTTCCAAATAACATACATTTAAAAAAAAATGCAAATTTATTTCCTTTCCACTAATTAGATGTCATTACGATGGCAAATACAACGAAGCAGGCATAATTCGCGGTTTCCGAACGGATGACAGAGGAGTTTCCCGCCCATAGTAGTTTTGGCGCGCATACGCGTAACGGCCAGCGCCCTCTACCAGTGTCGTTAAAGGAACCACTCGATAGTACCTAAAAGCAGAGACCCTAACTAATACACTCAAATTACAGAATAATACGCTCATACAATTTTGATCAGGTGTTTTGCCGGCTAAAACTTTTCACGGACTTTTTGACACAACTTCAAAACTAAAACATGACTTATGGATGGTGACTGACAGTGCGGACAATGTGAAAGTGATATAATGTGAATAGAACTTATAGTATAAGTAACTAGACCCTAGCAAAAAAAAGTCCTAATAAACAGGATTTCATGGCCATGCCAAACTGTACTAAGAAGAATATAAATCATATTAGGTATAATGATCACAGACATATTATAAAGCCTGTGAACTTAATAGATATTTTGCTTGTCGTACCTATATGCATCGATATAGAATTAACACTTGATCGAAGGGTATATAGATAGACCTTTTTTTGACCACAATCTCATCATGATACTTGATGATGTGACCGAAGGTGGTAAGCAATAAGCATACAAGGCCCAGAAGGGAAAAAACAATGTGAAAATATTTATTAGGTACTTATGTCTTAATAGTTAAAATTATCAGACGATGTCATGAAAATATCACAATCGTCATATATCCTAACTAGCATCTGCTCGCGGCTTCGCCCGCGTGGCCTACAGTAATTAATTGACATATTTTTCTACAACAATAAAAGAAAACAACTTCATCCCGCTTCGGGGGTGGAATTATTAAAAACGCTGAACGTATAAATTAATTTTTAATCTTCAGCCTAAACACAAAATTTGAAGAACCTAACTTCGAAACTGACGGACTTTCATACAAACTTTCATCCCCTATTTTACCCCCTTAGGGGTGGAATTTCGAAAAACCCTTTCTTAGTGGAGACCTACTCTTCACAAAGAATATACCCTCTAAATGTCATGTCTCTAGGACCAGTGGTTTAGGCTGTGCGTTGATATATCAGTCAATCAGTCAGTCAGTCAGTCAGGACTTTGAATTTTATATATATAGATACATCTATAGAACAACGTTAAACGTCTGCCGCACTCAATACAAACAAACATGAAAATAAGTAATTATCCAAATAAGTTCTTTTTTTATATTATCCGTGATTTCGTCATTTCCGTGCTAGCGACATAATACGTACAAATTCATTATTCAGTGTATCGATTGGCGGCCGTTGCGTATAAATAGGTAGTCAAAACATAACAGACGGGCGACGGGTCAACTGGGTCATATATTTTTTCCTGAAAAAACTTTTTAACAAAAAAATTAAACCGCCTTCAAAGTACACAATAATTCTTATCTGACACTGTTTTGAAGTCAGCGAAAGAGCATGACGTGTTCTATAGAAAATATTTCGCTGACTTCAAAACTGTGTCAAATAAGAATTATTTCATACTTTTTAGTGTACTTTGAAGGCGGTTTAATTTTTTTGTTATAATGTTCTTATTACTCAATTTTGAGTTTAGTTTGTGTTTTCAATTCAATACTTCTCAAGATTTGTCACTGACCGAGGATGAGTCACACACCACCCATATAGGTGTAAAGTTCATCAATACAAATTAATCAAGCCCACCAGGTAATTGCTGTAAATCGTTGAGGAGTTCCCTCGACTGTCTTTCGGCTCCATCATCAGATCGACTCCAGACCTTCATTAATTTAAAAGCACTACGCTTTAAAATACAAAATGAAAACGCACAAACGCACTAGTCGCCACTATGATTTTCGAAGGCCCCCATGCCATCATCAGAACCTGGTTTCCTTATCATGGGACCACCCTTGGTATATCTCTTTTCCAACAAAAAAAGAATCATCAAAATCGGTTCATAAACGTCGAAGTTATCCGCGAAAACACATCAACAAAATATACGGTCGAATTGAGAAACCTCCTCCTTTTTTAAAACGGTTAAATGCTTGACTACGCGGAATGTTTCTTATGTCTAAACATTGTGGCGATGATAGCTCAGTGATAGCGACGTCGGATGCCAAGATGAAGGTCCCGGGTTTGAATACTACAATGAGCTTGAGCTTTCGGTGAAGGAAAACATCATGAGGAAACCATAGCACGGTGCATAGTAGGGTATTTGGTAGTACCCACCTGGCTGGCTACCCCACCCTCAAGTTAAAGTCTGTCGCCAAGCTCCTATCGGTCTGTTCCGACAATTTCACTTGAGAGCCAGTTCCTTCTAGGCTTTGTGTGCTTACCACCTTCGGCCACATCATCACTTACCATGGTGCGATTGCCGTCAAACAAGGGCCTATACTTACACAGTCAAAAATATATTACATATAGGTACATGATATATTATTTAAGACTCATAGAAGTCATGGATATAATGATCCTAGTTATATGATGAGGATAGCTGTACTTTTCTTTCTTCTGTGTTGAGGTGTATGTAGGTACTAGGTGTACTACAAACCTAAGCTCATCGCTCACTTAGTCAGCACCGCTCCATCGCAACAGCGACCCGGCACCGCCTCAACTCAATCCAACCACTAGCTGCCAGCGCGTCGCTTGCGAGGTGGCAGCACGCGGGCGGTGCGGCGCAGGTGAAATTGGTTGCGCGGCTATGGCAAGATACCGCTTACTGATGTCACGCAGAGTGGTCAGCAGGACTAGTGGCTTGTAGCGGCAAGCGCGCTTGCCGCGAGGGGTCCACTATTTTATCTAGTCATTGTTACATTAACGCATAAGTACGATTTAAAGGTTTCACTTACATGGCAAGGTAAATGCACCGCTCCAACCGGATGGAGCGGTGCTGATATAGTGAGTGATGACTTCTACACTACGCGCAATCTAGGCTTCCCGATTATTTCGCGCATCGTTTCTTCGCTAAGAAAATTAACAAAAGATTGCAACAAACTTATTTTATTTGCTAAAATAATAAGCCTTGACCCGCCCACGTCCCAAGTAACAATTTAACTTATATAACGATCGAAACAACGTTTCTTATACAGGTATATAGCTAAAACTTTTGTCATATAGATGTCATACACACGGTTACACAACGCGATTTGGGCGCACTTTACTCGGCTTATTGCTCATAAAAACATTATATTATTATCTTATAACTATCAACTTGATCATATAAAGAATAAACGGTGACTTTTATATAAACTATTAATCGTGTAATGCTTCTTAAAATAGTTGTTACATGACTACTGAATCGGATAACTGCAAATAATATGATTAGATAGCCATATTAAAGCAACTTATTAGGCTATTGAAACATATAGAAGCGAATTATAAGAACGATGTGTGCTTTAGTTGTAAATTTCATAGCAGTTACATGATTAACAAATCATATTATTGTGAATTATATGTCTTCGCAGCTGGATATCACAAGGATTTTTGGATAAGTCTTGAAAATATTTGTCGGTACTTAAGTACATTTATATTATCAACTGGCATTTTAGTAATTAATTATTTATGAATGGAGTGTATGTGTGTCGATTGGAGTATGGTATCATCATTTTTATAAACAAATACCAGTTTTTCGATTAAGTGTAACTGGTTTCATAATTGATTTTTAAAGCCCCCCTCCAATTTTCATTATTTAATTTATTATTTATTTAAAATAATATGTGATTAGGATGCACTGATACTTATTCAGCACATTATATTTGTATGTTACAGTTATATGTCTATTCTGTCATATACTAGTAGATTATTCTGCTGGCTTGACTTGTCCAGTTAGTTTTTAGGGTTCTTTATAACAGGCCATATACCATTTTTTGTAGATAAAGTACCTACCTACCTAAATATAACTTGAAAGAGAGGAAAATGGGTGAGTCTGGTCTGATCCCAAAACGACGACCAATAAAATATTTTTTTATAGTAACAAATTTTAATTTAAAAATTTGAATAAATTATGGTATCGTTCAGATATTTGAAAGAATAAATCTAAATGTATATAAATGAAATAAAAAAAATATAAATAAAAAAAATGAAAGAAAAAAATTTTTTTTCTTATATTATTAACATAGATTATAGCGGCAGAACTATATTTCTATCCAAAAGATATAGATGGAAGTTTTTACTGAAAATAAATAAATAAAATATGTTTTAATACTTTCACTTTTATTTAGAACTTTTATAATAAGTAAACAGTATGAATCAATACATTCGTCTCTGATACATTCATGCCGTAACAATTCATTGGAGTGTATGAAATCAGTTCTACAATACGATTTTCAGTCGTCATAAACCATTTATTTTGTGTATCAGGTGAAAGAATAAAACGCTCAAAGCATATGACTGTTTTGGACTAGTTTTTATTATTTATTAAATGGGTATCTCAAATATATTTTTTGTATGATTTCTCTAGTCCGAATTTAAATTAACATTATTTCATTAGTCAAGGTAACCAAATTCACGTTTTCTTCAATTTCACTGGAAAAATCATGTACGGAACCCATATCAGTCATTATATCGTTTTGCACCTGACTTTCCAAACGTTCTTTTTGATATGTTGATTGAGATGCTGATATTTTATTTCTGTTCGCAACCTTCCTTCGGTAGCCACCACTTCTTTTAAACTTCTGCCACTTTTTCCAATCCATTTCAATTTTTTTATTTGTTTCGACTCTGAAATAATAAGCCTACTAAAATTTATATAGTGACTATTATCCAAAATTTCAGTCGTATATTGGGAACTTATATGTATTATTTATCGTTAAAGCGCAATCATGCCACAATAACCCGACCTGCTATATACAAGTTAAGCAGTTACTTTTATACGATCGCAAGGATATTATTAATGTTGTTTAAGGGTTTCGTATATGAGTAACCTATAATCGTCATTTAATAGAAAGGGTTGTCGTATACATTCTGAGTAATTTGCTTTCCTATAAAAATATGTATAATTCGCTTAAATGTGTATTTGCTACCTTAACAGTAATTACTTCTACGTTGAATTAAACCATATACAAATATTGAAAATGCACTTAAAGTTGTATAATACACACTTTAGTAATTGTCACTTTATATAACTAGATTGTCATATAATATTGCTGGATAAACAAATACTCGACTCTTTTATAAGCCTAAATAGAAACATCGTTTAAACGCTGGATAAAATGATGTTATATGAACCGTTTTTGGATAAATCATTTTTATAAGATTCTTACATAATCTAAGGTTTAGGTAATATGATAGTGTAGTATTATTTGCAGTAATCCGAATTCTATGCGATCATGATTCATATAATTTGCGGTTATTCATCTTTTATAGCATCTCAAATCATATAGGCTTCAAATTATATGACGTTTTTGCTCCTTGGGGTATTATGTGATAATACACATTACAGAAATAGATATAACATCGTGACTTAACTTCTGTCCGTTCGGCCAACTTTTTGTATGCACAATTTAAGTATTATTGCTTTTTAGTTTTTTTTTTTGCTTTTCAGTTTTTTCGGTGGTTTAATTTTTTTGTTAAAAAGTTTTTATTAGTAAATAAAATGTAGTGACTCATAAATTTTATTACTTTCATTTAAGGGGTATTATATTGTCTATTAAACACAATTTATTTAATTAAGCTAGCATTCTTAGTTGCCGAGATTTATAGGTTTCTTTAAGTGACCCGGATTCATTGCTCTCGAGTGTAGGTCAGACACTCTGCTCAGTCTGTCTGCTTGTCTTCCCTGTAAATATGAAAATAATATTAATTGTCCTAGATAGCGAATGAAACGATCAAATGCAGTGAACCCTTAGATAAAACCAAAATTGGAAGATTAACGGTTTATTTGTTACTTCTTTTATAGTAGATACGCGAATATGTAGACCCGATACAGTCCTTAAATTTTAAACGACCTATTCAGTGATACCTCAGTGGTAAGCAAATTTTTTTTGTTGTATACGTACTGCCTTTTCATATTATCACGGCCGCCATTTTGGTTTCATGAAAGCAAAACCTAACTTATAATCATTGCACTGTTTACTACTTTAGCACTTTCATTAAAATCCATCCAGCCGTTGGCATGTTTCTTCGAGGGTATGAAGAATGCCACTTACACAATATTATAAAGATTAGAGATACGCGTGAAAAACATAGCCCTGTCTTTGCTATCATGCAGTCGCGTAAAAAAATACAACACGAAAATTTGATTAAAAAAGTAATACAAATTGTGAAGGCAATTTGCTATCACAATGCGGAGAATCATTTTTCATTGTGACCTGTTGGAACGGTCTGATAGGTATCCACTTAGATTAAAGCGAAAAGGAAGATACGGTACATTCCTTCTAGGCTTTGTGTGCTTACCGCCTTCGGGCGCATTATCACTTACCATGGTAAGATTGCGGTTAAACACGGCCTGTGTTTAACCGCAATAAAAAAAAATAGGTATCTTACATCGCGATGACACTGGACAGTAACTGGTTTACAATTTAAGTGGAGACGTTCTAAAAATTAAAATCAAGATGATGCTTCGTCACCCATTTTACAGCCAAAAGCTCCGTTTAAGAATTACACATCCAGAAAGTTGTGTAAGATACAGATGACAGGGGATATACTAGGGGTCAAAACTGGATGGTTACCAAGAATTGCGTCGGTTCTTCGATTTTTCTGAAATATTACCAAAACAATATTTCTTTTATAATTTCTGAAAGCCGATGAAAATGAGTGATTATAAAAAAAAAATGCTTGCCCAAAACATACATAATCTCAGTCTTTTCTAAAAATCGAAGCACCATCACAGCTACGGCTACGGTAACTATTCAGTTTTGACCTTGTTAACTGACTTAATTTGTTGCTAAGAATATACCTGAAATTTTATAATTGCATTCATTGAAATTCCTTATACAATTCAAGGAATATTCAAAATGCTATAGATTTCAGAGCTTGTTTTTTTCTCTTTTCAGTTATTTTTTTACTACGCAGTCGGGTTTTTTGTTTCTTTTAATAGTGTAATTGTAGGACGAGAAACGATGTATAAAACCAATAAAACTTTAAAATTCTATAATACCTGCCTATAATCATCCTATAATACCTAATATTATTGTTTTTCGAATTTAATGTTATAAAGAAAATATAACATAATGGCATTCGTCATCTAAGTAGGTAAGTTTACTTCAAAGTAGTTAGTAATTTATATTAGAAAACACAAGTGTTTACATTAGTATTGAAAATTATAAGTGGACATTGGACAAAGTTCAGCAACCCCACACCCTTCTTCCACCCCTGTCGTTATTATTTAATGAACTGTAAACAAATATTTTAGTACCTACCTACTGTAAACAAAAACATTTTCATTTTACTAATTGATTGTGTGACACTTCGATTTATGAATTTCCTTTAGAATTTATTATCAAAATTAAAATGTCATTTATTCAGTTTAGGCCCTAGTAAGGCACTTATGAACGTTAAATTGGTACATACAGTTGAATTTACCAATTTATTTTAGTGCCTATCTATCAAAGTTGCAAAACGTGGTAGGTTTTTGACATAGACTTAGGATTTCGCTTGTTTTTGAAGGTCGTATCAAAGCGTAGCGAAATCCAAGTCTATGGGTCGTATTGCCTTGAATTCTTATTCTAAGTACCTACTTCATGTTTATCCATCCGGATATCCCAGCCATTTATTATGAGAATACTTACTACATGGTTGAAATTTGGCAGAAAAGGTTTCGCTACAATCGTGGTATGAAATAATTATCGAACAAATGGTAGGTATCTATTTTCCTCGATGAAAATAACGAGTCAAAATATTTCAACGCAAAAAACCGTTGTATGCTGCTGCTGGCTGTCTTGAGTTTACCGATCCACAAAGTTTTTCTATTTATAATCCTTCTAGGCTTTACACCCTTACCACCTTCAGCCTATTTACATATCACTGACCTTCAACACACGCCTACAAAAAACATACAGTCAAACTGTGAAACGTCTTCCTTTTTTGAAGACAGAAAAAAACACATATACAAAAAGTTTTAACATGCTTTAGAGATACATCTAAAACTTTGAAAAGAACACGACAGAAAATTCATTGTTTACAATTATGCGACAATTTACTCACTCTCATTACCTCACACGCGACGCTACAATCCCGACACCCGACAATACAAAACTGTTAAACAACCCTCGCTGAAAGCCTGAAAGTGATTCAGTCAGTACCACACATACGCAAACGGCAGTCGCGCGGCCATCTTGTGAAAATTGTTCCCGCGTTTTCATTTCCAGAACTGTCAAAATCAAAACGTAAACTATAATAAATAGGGTAGATTTTTTAATATTGTGGTGATTGCGTAATTAGTGGATTACGTATTTTTATATTTAAATGTCGTTTTTACACGTGCATGTTCACATGACAGTTATGAAGCCATCTATTAATATGACATCGATTGACTTCTTAATTTGTTTCGTGTTATTTTAAATATTTTTTTTCACTAAAATGTTTGCTACCAAATATAATTTATTTATTTAAGTACTTACATACTCAGTTACTTTCTACATTACCCATAAAAATTTACCCGCATATTAATTATCTTATCTAATTGTCGGTACTTTGTAACGTTATAACCATAGACGGAGTCTACGGTTATTTGTTGTTTTTTTATGGATAAGCGATCTTCCATGATTTCAAAATAAAAGTGTACTAAAAATCGATCAGTTTTTTAAGCTTCTTACGTCTTGTGTACTGGATTTTAAAATAAGAACAATCTGTCCACAAAAAAAAACGTTCGAAGCAAGCAACTGTGACCGAAGAAGAAATGAATACTAGAAATGGCGCTCAAAAACCTTCAACTGTTCCAACCAACCAGCTCCGAGGTGTACCACCATCGACACGGAACTCCTATGAGGGCTCCACCATCAGCACTATCTAGAAGCATATCTAGATCTGCTGAAACTCTTATTGGGTCCACAAGTCGTGGTAAGCATATTATAGAGATTATGAAAACCAGGCGTAAACTCAGTAGTATAATAGTGACATAGAATGACAACGTCATGGGTTCGAATCTTCGAATCCTATAATTATCTAGTTTTGATTACTACTTTCGGCCCCATCATTTCCCATGGTGAGATTGTGATCAAACACAAGTAAAACTTAGTAATAGTGTACAAATAAACAATAAATTGTTGTTGTTTGAAAAAGTACTTACCAAATGTTGAAAGCAAGGATGTTTTTTGTCCAGGCAAAGAATTGAAGACTCGTAAAACACGCAGTACAGAGCAGCCAGGAGTTGGGTTGGTGAAAGGATCTAGTTCTATTGGTCTTCCAGTCCTGGTGAAGTCCTGGGGACGAGACGACGACAGCATCCTTAGCAAGTCTAGAAATGGCAGGTGAGTGACCAATCAACTCGTTTTTTCTGACTGCTACAACGTGGGGGGGGGGGACTTTCAAGGCTAGAAGCATCCTCTGTCTTCAGTTTTTTCATCGTCCTTTATGAAAAAGTCTGTACCCAAACCATAGATTACAGAACAAGGCAGATGGAGCGCGCGGGGCACGGGAGTTAGACCAAAAATGAAAATACAAATTCAAAAACACATCCCACAAACATCCCACAAACAAATTCAAAAGCTAATACCGCTTTTGAACATGTATTTGCTTTGTTTAACAAACTTTATTTAACGAGAAATATTTTCTTTTTAATAAACTTTGTTTAAACAAAGCAAATACAAAACAAAAGCGAATATACCAGGTATGTTTGTTTCAATTTGTATTTCCTTTTTTGGCCTCACTCCCATGTTCCTCGCGCTCTATCTGCCTTTTGTTCTGTAAGAGCCAAACGCAAGTCAGTTAATAAAAACAAATTTGATCAAGAACTTGCGGAGTTGAGGAATTGAGTGAAACCTACAGTTTTCGATGAAAAAACCGTAATGTCTTGAGACCAGCTCCACACGAGAAGTAAATCCACTTTAGTGAGGGTGTGAAGGTCCATAAGCCATAGAAACCACTTACTATCAGGCGGTTACCTACAGGTGTAAAAAGGTACTAGGTAAAAAATCGCCGGCGTATAATCTCATAGCACTTTTTCAAGACTAAAGGCAATCCTGAAACTTTTGATCTTTGTCAAAAAAGTGACTATTGTCAAAATCAAAACAGGAGAAATGCAAATCAAGGTGTGGAACAAAACAAAATTAATAGTACCAGTAACCTTACTAAATAACATAAGTAATTCAGTAACTACTTCCAAGCACTTTGGACGAATAAATGAATCAACCTGAACGATTTGCCTCGCACGCGATGTGACGATCCTTAGCTCACCAAATTATTCTAAGCTATTAGCGACTTTAAGTTAATACTGTTAAGCCGTTGCTGAAGCTATTTACCTGAACTGTAGTTTTGTAGTTAGATATTCTGGAGGCTTGTGGAAACAATCAGATCACTAGTAGCCTGAGTCACCAGAGCTACATGAGAAGGCGCTGTGCTGACAGTGTGGATCCCGCGGTTTCATCCGCGTTCCCCGGATAAAGAGAACCTACTCATGTTACTCCGGTCCATCCATAGCCTATCTCTAAGCAAAAAATCACACAAATCCATTGCTGCGTGAAATACCTAAGGAAAAACCTACAAACACTTTCTGAATAATATCAGTTGGATATTTGTAACAGGATCGTAAGGTGATTTGCTAATCAATCAGATCTGAAAAATTCTGGATTGTCTGGTGTGTCTTCATGCAATTAATAGGTATATTTGGGTTGTCGAGTTGAGTTTTGCACAGGAATCAATAGTTTTTTTTAATTGATAAGAAGATGACGGCCCAAAATTTTGCCTTAGCACCCTTACGCGGCCATATCTGCGAGCAAGTTCTCACTCAACTATTCAATAGTGGCTTCAACATTTTTTTCCGGCGGTTCCATATTTTTTATTTTTTTATTAATGCTATTGACAGATGACACGAGACGCGGGCGCACTGCCGTAACACGCGGTTTTATCACAATATCTATCATAAATGAAGCACTGTCTTTATGACTGACATATTCAAATTAAACATTATCTCATACCATTACCACAAAATGGGTAAAGGTTTCAGTACCATTCACAAGTTTAACGGGCTAATGGGCTCTATTGATGCGTCTCACCTTGATCCAAATGTGTTTAATAGTGGAAAGTAGTTCATTATGTTTGTTATCGACCCTTAAGATTACCCCTTATTTATCAAATATAAGTTTAGTCACTATAATATACCAATCTATTAAAAAAAATTCAATTGTCTGAGTGTCTGTTATGGGCCTATGCTGTCTAAA
Organism: Polyploca ridens; assembly: GCA_951394255.1. NCBI lineage: Eukaryota > Metazoa > Arthropoda > Insecta > Lepidoptera > Drepanidae > Polyploca > Polyploca ridens. Next base: position 14,682,012 of record OX596243.1, read on the forward strand.
TAGCAGTTTTTTACTAATGCTGTATATATTATGAATGTGTATACGGTACTAATACCATAAAATCTATTTTTTTTATTTCTGTCTATTTGTTCCGATTAGTCTCCGAAAGGACTTTCAGTGACAGATATCTGAAGTTATACTCGTAAGGAGTAACCACAGGGAGTAACGCATTACTTACCGTACGTGGGTGAAACTGCGGGGTCAACTAGGTACATAGAAAAATATAGTATACTAGATTCAGGATTAAAATTCAATAATAATAATAAATATCCTGGGACATTCCGCCCTCACACACGGTCATCCGATCCCAAACCAAGCAGAGCTTGTACTATGGAAACCACTGATATCGGTACTACATATACTACTTTTTGTTTGTAAATATATAATTACACTCAGACTCAGGACATACAGACATGTTCATGTACACAAATGCATGTACTGTGCGGGAATCGAACCCACGACCTGCGGTGCGATAGGTGAAGTCTTAACTAACTGCGCCAACTAGCCCGTCAATAATATTTAATTCAATTGTTTCAATCTTGACTGTTTACTATGTTTTCTTTACTTTATGGTGTTATTCACATCATCAACATTTATATTAAGGGTCCTATTCACTCTTAGGTTTGCTCTACTTAGTTTGGAATCAGAAGATTATTCCCTCTTGGGTACTTTTCAAGTACTTTTATCATTATAAGTGTCTATAATTTAATCATCGTTCATTATTATAAGGATTGACCTCCAGACGGCAGCGTGGTAGCAAGGGCTCTACCTGCCCATAATTATGTGCCCTCGCGCTATTATAGCAGCCCCATGGAAAACCCTAAGCTGTACCATCTAATTATATGATAGGTAGTTATTATTCTACGTATAATTAACCTACCATAGTTTGGCTATAGTTTTCGCGCAATATTCTCACGAAAATTCAGTAAATTTGTATAGGATTGGAAGTGGAACCGAACAATTTTGAGACGGCATTTTGACGTCACTTATTTGAAACTTATTATTGAACCTTGCGGGACGAAATCCTCTGACAGTATTTTGCGAGATCAGAAAGCTTTTGTAGCTTTCATGTTAAAATAAAATCAATTTTACGTTGATGAATTACGGAAACCTGTCACACGGCTGAAACATACCTACTGCTGAAATTCGACAAAAACACTAAATAACATTCAAATTTGTATTTTGTAGAAACAATTTACGTAGTTCTGCGAAATACACCCCCGATTCAATCAATTAGGAGCAAAAACCTTATAAATAATACTGGCCGGTCAATAGGCTCGAGCCTTGACATTTGGCGGCCATGTTGAGAACCGCCATGTCCAGCTGTCAATCTCACGTGAAACGCGGGAAAAATGGTGAATATTAATGAATTCTTCGAAAACTTTCCAATTCACATATATTGGTTTTGAATTATCATTTGTTTTGTTTTGTTCGAGTACTAATTAAACTTCCATTCAGTTTGGGAAATTTGTAAATCCCACCAAAAACATTTTCATGTAAAATGTTGCCAAGACGAGACCATAATATAGCTCGCAATGTCAAAAAGTTATCAGATCTCATATATAGCCAAGCTTATAACTCTACAGGCCCTAGCTCTACAAGTCCTAACTTCACAAACTCTACACCTTAGCACAGATCATATAATACTTAGTCAAAATATGTTGCTTGGCCGTTTCGCTACTACAAGAACTTCCCTTTAGAGTAGTAATACCGAGCAATCCATTCCGCAAAATAGTGATTTTGCTCTGTTTTGAACAGTATAAGGACCAATCACTGCATCATGTGTTCTTTGGTTGGCCAGAGTGCATGTGTCCTTGACATAGCCAATCAGAGTTCATTTTTCGGTGGTGAGAAATTAGCGAAATAGGTTTCAAGCAAAATTAACGTCATTGCGCTTCTTTGGGTTAATTAGGGTTCCGTAGCCAAATGGCAAACACGGAACCCCTAATGGATTCGTCATGAACTATACCGTTGAAACTTGGTAAGTAGATGTATTCTATGAACCGCATTAAGATTTTCACAACAAAAATAGAAAAAAAAACAAATAATTTCGGGGGTTCCCCATACATAGAACTGAAACTCAAATTTTTTTTTCATCAGAACCATACGTGTGTTGTATCTATGGATAGGTCTTCAAAAATGAGATTGAGATTTCTAATATAATTTTTTTCTAAACTGAATAGTTTGTGCGAGAGACACTTCCAAAGTGGTAAAATGTGTGTCCCCCCCCCCTGTAACTTCTAAAATAAGATAATGACAAAACTAAAAAAAATATATGATGTACATTAGCATGCAAACTTCCACCGAAAATTGGTTTGAACGAGATCTAGTAAGTAGTTTTTTTTAATTACGTCATAAATCGTAATCCGTAATTTACCTTTCATTCAATCAACTCAAATATAAAAAATATATATATTATGTTACTTGCTGCTACGGAACCCTTCATGGGCGAGTCCGACTCGCACTTGGCCGCTTTTTTTCTATGTCAGAAACTTATATAAAATTCTCTAGTAAACAAACCTACATTTTTCAATAATAAGTACCATTATTTTTCAAACTCCACTTTTATTGATTTTTCTATAGCTATCGCGAAACATCACCGCAAACATTATTACCATTAACAGCTCACTTTACTGGTGACTGGGTCTGCATAATAGATACCCTGCAGGGCTAATATTTTATCGAGGTCAATTCAAGCCAACTGTCCATATTTAGACGGTTTGGTCAGCGTGGTTGATAAGATATCTTTCACGTCACAGATCGTGGGTTCGGTTCCCATTCCCACCCATGACAGATATTTGTATGCAAGAACATGTCTGTTTGGTATCTGTCTGGGTGTAGGTAATTATCTATTTTTGAATGAGACTTTATCTTCCATAAGAGTCCTACCACGTGAAATAGTCTTTCGTACATCCTTTAACTCTTGAATTCCATACAGGCTTTTAACTGCCATTACCAAACCTGCAAATGAGTTATAACTATTCACTTCTGACAGTAATGCTATTATAATTATCTATTATAAAATAGATAGATACATAGAAAACACTTTAGTGTACATCACGTATAGTATACCTATTATGATTGAATAAAGTACTTATCAGAAAAAATAATCTCTACCTAGCAACCTTTTTTTAGTACAGTGTTTTTCAATCTTATTGATATCGCGACCCCCTTACAGGTTTAAAAATTCTGATGACCCCCTTGTCAGACAGACAAAGAATTTATAAATTAAAAGACTACGATAATTATAAATTTTCTTTATTTTGATACCTTTACTTATTAGTCTGCAAGAAGCCGCGAGAGGTTTGCAACTCAGTAAGAGGTAAGTTGGACGCCCGCTTGCGCGAAGTCTATATACCTAGCCTTTTTCCTTCTGCCGGCGACCCCTCGACTAAGGTTTCACGAACCCCTTAGAGATCGCGACCCACAGATTGAAGAACGCTGAAATATAAACTAGAAATAGAAGCGGTCCCAATATTGAATCCTTAAACAGATTCGGAAACAGAGAGTACTTAAAAGAACCTTTTGTTGACTAGAAGATTGGTAAAATAATCACGATTATGATCTAGAAGTATGTTACAGTGGTAGCAGTAGAGCAGCCAGTTTGGACCGCAGCACTCGAGGATCCAGCACTACCATCAATTCTGACGAGGATAATATTAACGTGGTAGTACGGCAAGTATTTATTTAAAATATTTCTTTTAATACTGATAATGTAATATTATAAGGGTTGTAAAAGAAATAAAATATCTCCGCAGTATAGTCCTAGAATTCAATTCAGGAACAAATCAAACTTGGAAATTCTTTAAAGGTCGACATTAATTGCCCGCACGACAAATAAAAACACAATTATCGAAAGCTTTTAATCGCTTTAGAAAACCGAAGGTTGTTGACATGCTCCATTGATAAGGGGCAAATCGATTTTCATTCTAGTGACGACACATAATGATGATTTTGAATATACGTGTGAAGCGAAATAGTTTTGTACATTCAATTGAAATTCAGGATAGCATACGAATTAATGCATGCAATTATATTTAAGTAATAACAGTCTAAGTATAGTTTTACAAACTAACAATACACGATAGTTGGTGGACGCGACAAAACTTTTAATTTTTTCGAAGAAATTAAAAAAAAAATCTTTTTTTTACCCTCACATGAATCTCCAATCCAAAGTCCTGTATCTGAAACTATGTCTTACTCATGTCTAATAGAGTGCGGCCCCTAAACCAGAAGGAACGCTCTACGGGTGAGCGTGAGATCTTGGAGTTTCCTGGCAAGGGACAGTTAATCTGTAATAATACCACACCTAGTCAGAAACCCAAGGTCTTCTCCTATAACGTTGTCTTCGAACCAGCTGCCACGCAGGTGAGCAATACTTACCTCAAGCTAACTTCATAATTTTACTGCCTTATATATTTGTTTTATTATTTTCTTAGCTACATAATAGAAAGAGGAAGTCCGAAAAAAGGTGGATGCATAGCGAAAAAGATTTATGAGTAAGAAAAGAGTGAATGTAGAGATAAAAGGAAGTACAGCATAGGTTTCTTCAAGAATAGATTTATTCCGGGTTAGCAATACGCGAGTGATACCGGTACTAATCCCGATGTTGCAAGCGTCTATAGGCTACGCTACTACGTAACCGCTTACCATCAGGCCGTATGCTTGTTTGCTACCTTAGTAGTATAAAAAAAATAGGTTGACTGGAATAATTATATAAACAAACTAGCAGACCCCCGCGGTTTCACCCGCGAAGGGTTTGAATTTTTTTGCGCGGAACATTAATTATTTTTCCAAAATAAAAGTAGCTAAGATACTCCTTATAACATGTTTAAAAATTCAATCCGATTTTATTAAAAAAAAAGTTGGTGCAATGTGTAGATAGAGAATTGTAGGTAGATAGGCTGTCAGCGTATAGCGAAGAAGATAGCGATAGTTCGACATAATTACATATATATATTTGGATTTGTATCGTATTTAGATGAAATTATCTATACAACTTGCATGATATTGACAGAAAATAACACTTAAATATAGTAATCCTTTGATTTACTTACTGTATTAGTTAAACAAAACTACTGACCGATGAAAGGTTATGTTTGGTTCATTTCATTCACTACGGCTTTTACAGCCAATTACACAACAATTCAACATCACTACACACCAAACAATATCTTTGAGAATATATAAAAATAAATAAATGTATGGAGATTTTCTATGCAAGTAAAGAAAAAAAAATTTCTTTCCCTCGGTTTTTTTTTCTAATATTATTTTTTGATTACTAATGACCTATACATTCATCATCCCTCAAGAGGAAGTTCACTAATTTATTAGGACCTTATATACAAAGCAGCGTTGCCAGTTTTTTTGTTTTTGGGTCAAAGCAGTGTTTTCTAACTGCTTGAGTAAAAAAAAGCGGGATTCTATCGCCGAAAGCGGGATATACTAAAAAAAACCCGGCCAAGTGCGAGTCGAACTTACGCACCGAGAGTTCCGTAGAAACATGTAGGTCTCGGAGATTTTTCTCCTTTTTTTCGATTATGTTGTGATATAATGGCAATTTTTTCTTCTTTTTGCGATGTAACTGCAAAACTCTTTTCGGATATCTTCCTTTACTTGTGCTACATGGAATTGCTTCTTGCCAAAATGTATAATTCTAGGTCAACGGGAAGTACCCTGTAGGTTTTGATTCCCTTGCGAGCGTCAAAATATGCGGCATATACGGCCGTATCTTTTGATTGCGTTGACTTAGAAGTTTGTATTTTGTATACTATCACAGTGACATTTAGCGCACATTGGCGCGGTTCTCCTTAAATACCACTGTGGTGTTTAAGACGCGTCACGGGAAAGCTGGTGCCATTTCTGTGCAGTGGTGTCTTTATAACTCCCCACTTCTACGTCCAACGATGAGAAAAGCGGGACTGAACCTGTCAAGCGCGGGACATTCACTTTTGGGCAAAAAATCAGGATGCCTGGCAACGCTGATACAAAGTCACAAATAACATACAATTAGGGTTTCACTGCTCTCATCAACAAATATCATATATACACAAACTTTTTTGGCCTCAACGACACTGAGGTCAAACTATAAAAACCTATACCCGAGATAGGGACAAAAATACGCTTAGTCCTGCTCACACATATAAGTTTTGACATATACGTATCTTGACATGTCTACCTGTAATTCTCCGTCTACGGTTCAATGCAATTTACTCTTTAAAATTGGAATGTCAAATATAAAAGAATATTTAAATCGAAAGCGCTAAGGAGTATTGATATCAACTTCGATGCAAATCACCCCAAAAATAACTTTCTACCCCTTTTTGACCGCGTGAGGCGATGAGTTTCAATAAAATACGAAACACGTCTTCCATCAATTCTGTTAAGGAATGTTTACGCAAAATTTGAAGTAGATCGGACCAAGGAATCACGTTGTCCCATACAAACTTTGCCCCCGTTTTTCACCCCCTTAGGGGTAGAATTTCGGAAAATCCTTTCTTATCGGATGCCTACGTCATACAAAGAACACACCCTCCAAGTTTCAGGTCTCTACGATCAGCGGTTTAGGCTGTGCGTTGATTGTCAGTCAGTCATTCAGGACAAAGCATTTTATATGTATAGATAAATATCCAGGGACATAAAAAGCATAGTTTTATTAGCTATTATGATATTTTAACAGGAGGACATATTAGAATACTCAGGAGTGAAGAGGCTCATAGAAATGGCTGTGGAAGGCTTCTCTTGTACTGCTTTCTGCTATGGTCAGACTGGAAGTGGGAAGACTCATACACTCACAGGACCTCCTGGATTGGTAAGCTAACGAATTGAATATTGCAGAAAAATTGTGAAGTAGAGAATTCGATACATACAATTGCGTAGTTTAGATAATCTAAGCGTACAGAGGGGCAGATAGACGCGGGAAGCGACTTTGTTTTATACTAAGTATGTAGAGTAATGGAATAAATTATCGACTAAGTCCAATCAGTAACTGTTTTCACTGGATGCGATGGATTACTATAAATTCAGTTTTTTTTAAAGTAAGCTATATGACTGACCATCTGTCCCCCGCGGTTTCACTCGAATTCCAGGAATAAAAACTAGCCTATAACACTCGGGGATAATTTAGCTTTCACTTATACGAAGTGAAGGAATTTTCAGAATTGGATCCGGAAATTACCTCCTGCATCCAAACTTACAAACTTTACCTCTTTATAATATTAGTATAGACTAGCTTATACGCCACGCTGTTACACACACGACCCCCTCTTTTGCCCACTTAGGAGTTGTGTTTTGAAAATATCCTTCCTGATTAGATCCTTACGTTATTTGAGGTCTTGAAACTTGAAATCTTTGCTTACACCTGTAAGCAAAGATTTCATGTATCAAGACTGTATACAGTTTAAACTATGCATTATTAGTGCATGCATATTAGTTTCGGTAATCTACCCAATAAGCACAATTTTTCAGCTAATTTCCCGTTAAAATGTTTACAATTTAAAACGATAACCATCTAATTTGACAAAAGATCATTAAGTAACTGTGGTGGCTCCCGACCTCGTGGTCACCGATCGATTTTACGACACATCGGTAATGCCACTGCATTCGTACCATGTCATTACTGGAAATTGATGAGCTGTTTTTATGATAGATAATATAGTATTTTTCATGGAAAAATGTGTAAATTGCTTATCTGTATCTAGCCATCAATTTTACTCGTTTTTGTAGTCTTATGTATAATCGAAAAATGTCCTCCAAAACTTTAACATAATAAGAGCTTGATACCTCTGTACGTGATTATCGGTTAATGATTAAATAAATGAAACTAATTTTAAAGCTAATAAAGATTCATTTTTCTCATTCTTAAACGTCATCCGGGACTGTTTCTGGAATGGGTGTAGGTTTTGCAGCAAATCATTTCCTCAGGTGGAGAGCGGTGCGAGTCCATATTCCCCTGAGCATGGGTTGGTGGTCCGCTCCTTCGTGTACCTCTACCGGCTGATCAAGGAAAGGCCTGAGAGTCACTTCATATTGAAGGCATCCTTCTTGGAGATTTATAATGAAAAAGTAAGTTTCATGATTTATTTCACTATGAACACACAAAACTTAGAAGAAAATTGGGTCTCAAGATGACTGCAGGGGCTTAAATGCTTTAATTAACTCATCAGGTAATAGATTTACTGAACCCAGGCAGTGCCAGGAAACCGCTGCAAGTGAGGTGGTCGAAGGAGAGCCGAAGCTTCTATGTTGAGAACCTGTTCACGGTGGACTGTGAGGAGGTGGATGATCTGTTTGCGGTTTTGGAAGAAGGTGCGTATTATTTGCTTACAGATCCCTAATATAGGTAGTGGTTATATCAAATGTTCTGCCTTTCATATGATACATGTTTCCACCATGTGCTATTCCAACTTAGTCAAAGGATAAGTACCCCATATAAGTATGTGTTCTACCGCTTGCACAACTTCTACAATCACTGTATCTCTCGCCATCGAATGGGAGTTCCTCCCACACATTGGAACCAAAATGGTCTCGTATGCTTTTCACCGCGAACGCTCACTTTGTGGAATGAACTCCCCGCCGTGATATTCCTAAGGGAGTCCAGGAAGAGGTTCTGCGTAGGTTTTTGCAGAGTCGACAATGCGCGAGTGATTGGACAAGTGTTTATAAGTACCAAAAGACTTTGGTTAATACATTCGTAACACTTGACGTAACAAATGTACGAAATAAACCCGATATGATTTGGGCAGTCCAGTTTAATTATAATGGAGTTATGAAAATTTTAAATGGGAGTGAGGACTTGCTACACTCGATATGAGTGAGGACTTGCTTCACGCATATGAGCACCTTTTACAGGATGCTGGAATGAGCGTTTCTTCATTGGGCGACACGACACGACCGACACCGCACGGCAACGGCAGCCGTCCACGACATCAGTGGATGCATATTTCTATGAGATTGTACTGCTCGCTGTCTCACTGGGCCTGCACGGCAACGACATGTCGTTGCCGGCGGCGACATGTCGTCAGCAGCAATTATGCATATGTTGTGTAAGCTTCCATATGGGCGTGCGAGTGGACGCGCCGCCCGCGCCCCCGCGGCTCTCATTATTACCGCGTCGTGTCGTTCTAATGAAGAACGTACATGTCGCCGCCGGCAACGGCATGTCGTGTCGTGTCGCCCCAATGAAGAAGCGCCCAGAAGTGTCTAGTTTTTCATAATCGGAAGCCTTGCCAACCTTGCCATCTAAGTATCTATTCTACATATATGACCCAATGAGGTAACCAAAACATAAGTGAAGCAGGCATGCGCAACCGCGCGGTGGGCGCGCACGCGATGAACGCGCACTCGTCGCGGTCGCACACGGTGCTGTGCGTGCGCGTGCGCCGCGAGCTGCGCGTCAACACGCACACGCACACGCACACGCACAGTGACGTCACGTGCGCCACGCACGGCAAGATCAACTTCGTCGACCTCGCCGGCAGCGAGATCACCAAGCGGACCCACAGCACCGGCAAGACCCTCGAGGAGGCCAATAATATTAATAGGAGCCTCATGGTTCTCGGTAAGTACCTACTCTTCAACATAACTATTTATCGAAGAGCTATCTAGCACTTATTTTACCACGAGCAGCAGGTACTTTATATATAGCTGGAATTCGGATGTGCTTGGGTACCCCTTTAAAGAATTATCCCGTTGTCTCACTAATGGCAAGCGCGGACCACGGGCAGGTTGTTGGCCGGGGGCTCCTACAAAAAAAAAATAACAGGAACTACTCTTCAAGTGAATAAGATAGTTTGATCCATTTATACTACTACTTACTAACAGAAACTAGCGCTCTCAGATTCTAGCTAATCAAATTTTAACACTTTCCCTCTTCATGGTATGCATTCAATTTCAGATTAGGTCTCAAGTCATTTCATTAGACCTGGGGCACTATATGGGACATAATTCATTTAGAAAATCGTTATCGTATCTAAGAAACACCTAAAAACTACATGGTTTCTTAACAAAACAGGGGATGCAACTCCTGATCTACCATGGAGTTCATTTTCATTTCATTTCTTCAGGTTACTGCATAGCACAATTGAGCGACGGTAAGAAGAAAGGCCACATACCTTACCGGGACAGCAAGCTCACCAAATTGTTAGCAGACAGTCTTGCTGGCAATGGAGTTACTCTCATGGTAAGTAAATTAGCTAGGTATGTGGTAGAGGTAGGTAGATATACCTACCTACCTACGTTATGAGGTGAATGCACCTGATACACATCGAGTTTAGAAGTGACGACGCCGCGACGGAAGATAAGACTTCAACGGGATTCATTTGAAACAAAAGACCTCATTAAATTCTTCTTTTTCTTATGAGGATTTTTATCAAGTAAGAAATTCCTTGTGCCAATGAAGTTCCCCTAAAAAATACTCCATTATGTTTAATGTTATCTTAATTGCAATTTTATGTGAGATTGACCGAGATATTTTTATAGATAGCCTGTATAGCCCCCACGAGATCGAACCAAAGCGAAACGATCAACACACTTCGGTACGCATCACGAGCGAAGAAAATCAAATCTAAACCTATTGTCAAAATGGTAAGTGCCCATATCTAAATGTATTCAAATCAATGCATCTTGCAATGAGTAAGATTCTGTGTCTGTTTCTTCCAGTGGTAGGGTATATGCTTAATGTGTCACCACGCACCTATCAGTGTATTTCAGGAACTTGAGGAGAATCAGTGCCCTTCTAAGCTTAGTATATTACTATAGAATCAATTGAATTTGTATTACCATACAATTTACCATTTATATAACAAATAAAACCTTATTGTAAAGTACCTAATAAAGCTCATTTTTCTATAGCATTCTTAGACGCCAATAATAAAATTCTATGATTTTAATACACTCTCTGATACAGGATGCTCGGGATGCTCTAATATTAAGTTTGAAGCGGGAAGTGGAAGCTCTTCAGGCGGAGAACCAGCACCTCAGGACAGCGTTACACGTGCAGACTGATTACAACCTGGATACTTACAGTATGTTGACAAACATAATCGTACAAACAATAACAAATATTACTGTTCCACCAGTGTCCTATAGGCTAAGATCTAATGAAGAGTTTCGGCGGTTGAGTTTCTTTTTTACCCGACTGCGCGACGCAAAGGAGGGTTATTATCTCAGTTGAAGCATGTACACTCAACACCAAAACGTTTAAGCCAAAGATGATAGGATGAAAAAAAAAACAACCTAAAACTAGTGAAATAATATGTTGAAATTACGGTCTACTATATCAAAATCAAAACGTCATTTATTCAGTTTAGGCCCTAGTAAGGCACTTATGAAAGTTACATTGGTACATACAGTTGAATTTACCACCGGTTCGGAATACACTTAAACTGAGAAGACTCCGGCAAGAAACTCAATAGGCACTCAATACCCAAATAAAATTATAACACTTGCGTATTTATAGTTAATAGAAAATACACCGTATATCATTGATGCAGGTTCCAAATTCAATTGTTTTAATCTCGAAATTTGTCTTGAGGAGGAATTAAAGGATTTGCATAAATTCAGCCCCTAAAGGGTATAAATTCAGCCCCCTATGGGGTCTAAATTCAGCTCCTAAGGGGGTTAAGTACTCGCGGGGCGAAAAAGTTGTATTAAAATGATGTAAATGTTTGTGTCCCCCTAACAGGCCAACGACGCACACCAACGCAACTGGAACCAAATAAATTGTACCAACTACCACAAGCAGAACTAGTAGACTTGGTACAACTGCACATGGAGGAGAACACCGCGTTGAGAACCGAGAACACAGAGTTGTTCGGAGTTAGAGACCAGCTGTTGAGGGACCAGGAGTTGCTCAGCAGGGAGAATGAGAGGCTCCTCAAGAAACTCGAGGATGTTAACTCGTGAGTAATATGGTCAATGATTTTGTAAAGCGAACAATGTTGGTAGCCATATTGCGGACAAAATTGGAACTCATTGTCGTATGGGGAGTTTATTAAGTAACTTCATTGCTTACCTATTGCAATCCCTTTGAACACTTTATTGTACATCCAAAAAAGTAAATCAGAACTGAAACCAAAAAATACTTTAGTATGACTATATATTGTGCCTACAATTTAGCGTTATTATAGCTAAGAAACTCTTCCAGATAACCTTTGGATGGAGAGGAATCCTTACTCCTTCCTTATATTATACTACATCAAAGTGTATATCACTATACTTAGGTGTTTTGAATAAGGTATATTATTTATTGTTAAAGCGATCACGTTACATAGTTGTTGGCATTAAACAATAAGTTAGCTAACTAGGTAGTAGGTATTGTTACTTTAGGTACTGACGAAATGTATAAATGGCCCTCATATCGATCATCTAAGTACGGCATTTAAACTTTACTTATAAAATCGGATAGAATTTATGAAGTTAATATATGTATTCTGTATCATATTATTTCAGGTTTTTTTTTATTAAATATGATTTAACTGTATAATGATTTTCATAGGACAATGTTTGGACTGAGCTGATATTCTAACAAGCCCAGGAGGTTAGTGATGTGACTAAACATGGTGATGAATTGATGCATGTTACACTTCACGAGTTCATAATTAAATAACTAAAATTTCTAAACGTGCATGATAGATAACAAAGGATATAAAAATAATTTTAAATAGTAAAATTAAAATTGAATGCACTTAAAATCACGTGTGTATCAAGCTTGAGTCTTGATCTAAGTACCTAATAAGGAATGTTTTTTTTAGTTGTTATAGGTTTGTATTGGACCATAAACATTATGGTAGGTCAAAGAAGCTGAATGTGGCACAAAGCCTAGAAACTGGCTCTCAAGTGTAGCTGCCAGATCACACCACAGCGGTAGGAGATAGACAACAGATTTTCTATGGGTTTTTTTTTTTTTTTTTATACTACTTAGGTAGCAAACAAGCATACGGCCCGCCTGATGGTAAGCGGCTACCGCAGCCTATGGACGTTTGCAACACCAGGGGTGTCACTCACGCGTTGCCGACCCTGCAGAAATCTCTTCAGACCCTTTTTGAAGAACCCCATGCTGTACTCCATTGGGAAAACCACGGCAGGGAGCTCATTCCACAATCTGAGCGTCCGCGGAAGGAAGCTCCTTTGAGACCGCACAGTTCGAAACAATTCTGGTTTCAATATGTGAGGATGGACTCCCTGTCGATGGCGCGAGTTGCGATGGTAGAAGGTGGCCGTGGGCATCTTGTGTTATGGTTTCCTCACGATTTTTGCCTTCTCAACTCAATCTGTAGTATTCCTCAACTTCAGTTTCACTGAACTATAAGCATCTATTAGGTTCTTGTTTCTAAGTAAACATAAAAATTCATTCATAGCATGCCCAAAAACTGAAATTCCTCATATTTGCAGCGTCTGCATCAGGTCACCCATCATACCAGCTCGGCCAACATACTCTGGCTCCAGTGAACCGCCCAACATTTGGACCAACACTGCAATATCTTCTGCCACTAGTACCAGTGGGAGCAGTCAAGGGTTAATCAGTTAGAATAACTATTAGCTTGTGTAAGGCGCATAGAGATTTTGAACTAAGTTGCTTTAATATATAAATCATTATTAGGTATTTAAGGTACCATTAATTTACATTTGTACCAGATTGTCATAGTATTCAAACTAATTGATTAATACCTAAGATTTGAAAATGAGTGCAATAATTTTTTTTGAAGTAAAAACATTGTATTTTGAAACTATTTTGTTTTATTTGTTAGGGATGGTGTAATTTTATACACTTTTCTTCAGATGCAATGAATCTGAGATAAATATGTAATGGAAAAAAAACTTATTTCATAAAATTACTAGACAATGCAGTTGTTTTTTTTTACAGTCTGTTAGGCATAAGTATTTATTTGCTTCTTGACTGAGCACTTTACAGCACCAGACGTTAGGAACACTAACACAAATTATTAACACATTCATAAACAAGTGGACTTTCAGAGATAATTAAGGATCCAACACCACATATATCATATACAGATTTAAATACATAATTATCAAGCAATTATGTCACTAAACAATAAAATATTGAATGGACATTACTTAAAAAGTCTATTGTACATTTATTTTTCACACTTGCATTCCAGTCAGTATTACAAAGTTACCACAAACTTATTAGACTACTAATCACTATTCTAGTGTCTTCTAAAACCATATTTTTTCCTTTCATAGAACAGATCTGTCTTCGAACTACCCAAGTTCACAATCTTTGGACACCCATCTCTCTGCAAAAGAACAAAAATTTGTAACATGTACAAACATATAAAATGAAAATATTATATTATGCAAGCAAAACTTATAACTGTTAACTGAGCTTATTTTCGATTATACACACTTTCCATAAGAGCATGTGACCAGTCTAGACTGATGGATCAGTTTAGACACTATACATTTTAGTTTTTTAAGACCCATTTTAGTGCATGACCTATGACAGCCCTAACCACATTATCACGATCGTGCTTGGTTTTCTATTGCTATCTTTTCAGCTGATTAGTTGAAAGAAACTTTGCCTACACCCAAAAAGGGTCAGCATTAGCATTTTAACCAAATCTAAAGCTGTAGTTACGAGTACTTAAACTTACGTCTTTTTCCTGAATTGTGCATTCTTTGCAGTAGTATGCATCTGAAACGCCGGGCCCGCCACAAATGACACATCGACCCTGATATGATCCATAATTACACTCGTCACATATACGCACGAGGGTGCAGGGACGCACGTACGAGTCGCATATTACGCATTTACCATCGCACTTCTCGCATAAACGACCGATAGCTGTTAAAACAATGTAAAATGATAGAATGAAATAGGTTACAAACTTATAACAAAACTACAAGTAAACAGAAGTTTTACGTACCCACGCCTGGTTGTTTTCGACAGAAAATGAGATCTGGATGATGCTTAGCCATATTTTGTAGTAAAGTCTTTTAATTATTTAGATATTTTAATTTTATGATATATCAACAGTAGCTAAATAAATAACCTCAAAACAAAACATGAAACTGTCATCACGATTCTGTGTTACCATTATAAAAAATTGGCTATAAAATTTTAAAAATCTATCAGAGCATCGAAATTACTACCCTCCATAAGTATAGTCAGCTATTTGGCTAGAGCGGCGGCGGCTTAGCTAGTTAAATAACGTTCTACTGCGATCCCAGTTCGATCATCGCCGCTGCAACAAGTCTAGTCTGGATGATAATATAATAAACTAGCAGCGAAACCCGGCGTTGCTCGGGTTAAAATACATGGCATGTTTAATGGTATAAAAAATATATAAGGATACATTTTTTAACATAAATTATAGATTTCTATTTTCGATATTGAGAGACTTTCCAGAACATTCAAATAGTTTGTTCTTTTTTTTACTCGACTGCAATCACAATTGAACTGACGAAAAGTCACTGAATTTCGATTTATATACCGAAATTTCCAGTACCAGATCGTTCTAGAATATTTAGATGTACATCACTTCGATTTGGTTTTTATAGATCAATAATAACACTCGTACACATTTTGGAACTTTCCAGACCAAACCAAAAATTCTCGATCATAATAAACACAGATTACAGAATAGTAAGCAGATCGAGCGCGCGGAACACGGGAGTGACGCCAACACACCAAATACAGATTCAAAAGTAAATACAAACTCGAGTCAGTACGAAACAAGGCCTCGTGTTGTTACTACGTCACAAGTGTCATAATTTATCTTCAAAATTATGCCGTCCTGCATTTTGAAAAATTGTAAAAATTGTTCCCAAAAACAAAAAAAGGGAGACGGAATATCGTTTCATAGGTAAGTATAGATATTTTCACTAATTTGTATTATTTTTCCGTGTATTTGTTACTGATGACTAGGAACACAAAACCTCAACAAAAATCGGTTGGTGTTGCTAGGTTACATTGAAAGTATTTTCCTTGAAGTCGTGGTATTAGGACTTATTTCTGCCAGTGTCGAGTAATATTATAATTTCCAGTCACAACAATTATCACTTTCACAGTCCTCAGTCAGTCACCGTCCATAAAAGTAATGTTTTACTACAATGATGGTTGTTGTACTAAAACTCTTCAAGGACTTTCTGAGACAACTTGAAAAGTCACGATACACATAATTCATTTCATTTCACTTCACTAGTGCACATGGATGATCTTTATTGAGTGAAATACCACCGAAAATACGAAATAAAACTCAAAATACACGAATTTATGAAAATAAAAATGAAAACGCAACGTCACTCTACAAGTTCCCGCCAAAAAGTCCTTTTAGTTGTTTACCTTACTTATTCTTCCATGATAAAATTGAAAAATAAATGCAAAGCATGTTTTTTTGATGATTCGCTTTGTGAATTTGTGATTTGAAATAGGTACCCATTTTACAAACAAAAACTTATCTTATCCTAAGGAGGAACTAACAACGCCATTTCGAAATGTCAATCGCTATTCGTCAATGAGAATATTAACACTACTTTCATTGGTTGTTTGCTCCACCAAATGCGATAACAGCGACTCTCACTGGGCCAGATAAGCTTGTGGCACTATCGGAGTGCAACTTTATAAGTCGCAAGTCCGGCCTTATGGAGTACTGCTGTCATCTGTGGGCGGGAGCACCTGGATACCAGTTTGGGCCTTTAGACTCGGTTCAGCGTCGTGCCACCAGAATTGTTGAAGATCCCGAACTCACAAGTGGTTAAGAGCTCCTCAGTCTGAGGAGAGACTTTGCCTCCTTATGTGTATTCTACCACTTGTACAACGGAGTGTTCTAAAGAATTGTTCGACTTGATGCTCACGGCTATCTTCCACCATCGCAATGAAGAATGTTCACTAATTTTGAATGTTAGCTCATCGCATTTTCTGTAGAAAATAAAAAATATACGTGAAAGAATTATTTCAATACGACAATTACTTTCCGAGATATAGAATTTTTAAATGAGCGCGCGACGCGGGATTCTACCGCCCGGTACTTGATGCGTGTGACGTCATGTTTCAACGCTCGCTCAGTCCGTCGCGCTCTTTTTCGCTTGAAAAATCTTATTCCTTGGGTTTATAAATTTGAAACTTAGCACTATTACTTATCTAATCAAATAATACAGCTTCTCATTATTCGATTTTTAAAACTACCCCTAAAAGGGGGTTTAGGAGGTGTTAAAGTTTGTATGGAATAAACCTACCGCGCGGTCCGATTAACTTGAAACACGGTTTTAATACATCGTATAAAAATAAAGAAACACGTGTTTTTGGGCTTCGCGAAAATCGACCCCTAGTAGTGCAAAAAGGGGTAATAATGTTTTAAGGGGAGGATTTTACTAAGTCTCTATTAACTCAAAAATTGGAATACATTAGATCCTTTTGTAGCCTAAGAAAGGATTTTAGAAATTCCATCCCTCCATCCAGTGGGTAAAGAAGAGGGCGCAGGTAAAACGGCGGGGCGGAGTGTTAGTTTAGAGATAAAATCAAGCCTTATTGTTTTGAAGATCGTCAGTATAGTGAGTCTGCTATCTACACATTATTCATTTATAGTGTGCATTATTTTGGTACCCCCGCAGTTTCACCCGCGCGTACCTACAGTTTGAATTTTTTGCGCGGAACCCTGTTATTATTTTTCTAAAATAAAATTAGCCTAAGTTCCTTCTTATAACATACGCTATCTACCTGTGATAGTCTCCTTAAAATCGGTCCAGCCGTTCCGGAGGTTAGGACACAGATTACTAAATAGTTTACTAATACCTAAGTTAGGAGGCCGGAACAAACTGTGTCAAATGTTTAATCCGCATGCGAAGACGGTTACTATAAAAATAAATAAATAAATATCCTGGGACATTCCTCACACACGGTTATCTGATCCCAAACTAAGCAGAGCTTGTACTATAGAAACCAGATAACTGATATAATACTTATACTACTTTTTATTTTTAAATACATACTTAATATACATAATTACACCCAGACTCAGGACATACAGACATGTTCATGCACACAAATGCATGTCCTGTGTGGGAATCGAACCCACGACCTGCGGCGCTATAGGTTAAGATGCCACGTCTTAACCAACTGCGCCAACTGGCCCGTATAACAAAAGTATAAATAGGTACAGATAAAACATTACTACTTATTTGTTATCTTTAACGTAAACTTAAAACGTCTAAGGTGTAAGTCAAGTATAGTTAAACCTAGGATTAAAATATATCCGTCACTTTCTAATGTCATATAAACAAAAAGGGCTGAAGCTATCTTAATACCTGGGTGTTACAAGACTGACTTACACCTTATATATTAATAAGGGGGAAATGGTTTGGTAAGTACCTACTTAAAATTAATTATTTTAGGTAAATAATGCAAAAAAAAAAATACACACACTGGAAGCATGTGCATTCTTACTTACTCCTCGCTTTTCAGCGGCAACGGAATCACTATTCGTCGATAAATTAATGGGCAACTATAAGGCTATCTATTTTAATCCTTCATGATTTAATTAAGGTTGTTTTGTATTGTAATGATCTTAATTAAGAATACACACACTATGAACGTAACAGTAGAATAATTCACGGATGAAACAAAACACTTTCCCCTAATATTATAGCGCAAGGACCGCTGGTGACTAACGCAAGTGAGCGGAGCGTTGCAAGATGACGTCACACTGGGGTCACGTGACTGCTAGTGGGCCTCGATATTTAGAGAAATTTCAAATGTCTGTAAAATCAAAACTACTTGGTTTTTTTTAATGAAACAAAAACTAGTGTATTTGTATACATAATTGCTCTACTGTTACAAACTTTCAAGCGATTTTGCATACCTAGTAACATTCCTCATTCTCGCCATCGACATCCATCCATCACACATTGAAACCAGAATTGTTTCGAACTGTGCGGGCTCAACGGAGCTTCCTTCCGCGGACGCTCAGACTGTGGAATGAGCTCCCTGCCGTGGTTTTCCCAATGGAGTACAGCATGAGGTTCTTCAAAAAGGGTGTGAAGAGATTTCTGCAGGCTCGGCAACGCGCGAGTGATACCCCTGGTGTTGTGTGTCCATAGGCTACGGTAACCGCTTACCATTAGGCGGGCCGTATGCTTGTTTGCCACCTTTGTGGTATAAAACAAAATATCATTGAAAGTACAAAAAATATTTCACATAATTTTGTAGTCCAGTGACGTATGTAACATACAGCGTGTAAGGGACATCGCCGCACAAACGGATACCATGGGTCCAGGACATGATTCTGGACCCCCCCATGTTGGAATTTTTCGTCGGTTTTTCCCAAATTTTTTAAATTTCTTTTTGAGTTTTTTTACTTTAGGCTGTTCATAATCGTTAAATAAGTTATTAATTCATTACTTTCACTAAAAGTAGCAATGTAAATAAAACTAGAAACGGTGTCTTATGGCGATATTCGCCATTAGACACCGTTTCTAGTTTCTATCCGATTATTAGCGAGGTGAATGACTTTCACAATTTGATTAGTGGCATTAGGTGTAGCCTTTTCGCGAAGTTTGCGTTACCATGCGAAATACACCCTGTATATCCCTATCTTGCTTTGTCCTTATTCTATGCAAATATTTAGTATTATGAATAATCCAGATCAAGATATCCACTTTCCAACACTATTTCTATAGGATCTAAATTTAATCCACATCTAATTAGATGACGACTAATTTTAGTTTGACATTTCTAATTTTAGATATAATTTGACCTAAAACGTGACCAACAGAGTAGGAAAATTACACACTTAACTAAATTGAGTAACTAAAACGATATTAGTGCTGTCAAATTAAATTTTAGTTTAATCGTACGCCAACTGAATAGGAAACGTCGATTTGACAGGACTTAAATTTTAGTAAAGAATAGTTTAGTTTGTGCCAACAGAATCGGCACCAATAACTATCCAATAAAAAACGTGGGAGTATTTCTTCATTATCCTGGCAGCCCTACACGCAACCTGGCAGCCCTAAACGCACCCTGGCATCCCTAAACGCACATTGTCACACGTGTTCCTACAGTGCTCTCACGCACACATTGCTAAATACGAGCCTCACAGTGCTTGTCCCGTACATTACATCTGCCTACTATTCTGTAATCTGTGATAATAAATTGCACTCATTTATGAACTTCCCAGATAATTCGGAAAATTTCTAGAACGTTCTCGAACATTCTAACTCGATAATAACAGTTTTGAGACATTTTGGAACTTTCTAGATGAAGCCAGAAATTTATAGGACTTTCTCAAACATTCTATATCGATTATAATAGTTTGCATTCATTCTAGAATTTTCTAGATCATTCCAGATATTTGTTGAACTTTCTAGAACACTCCAGATAAATTATAACCGTTTTACTCATTTTGGAACTTTCTAGATCATTCAAGAAATTTCTCGAACATTCTAAATCGATCATAATCAATTGCACAAATTTTGTAACTTTCCAGATCATTCGGAAAATTTCTAGAACATTCTAAATCGATCACAATAAATTGCACTCATTTTGTAACTTTCCAGATCATTCTGGAAATTTCTAGAACGTTCTCGAACATTCTAACTCGATAATAACAGTTTTGGACATTTTGGAACTTTCTAGATGAAGCCAGAAATTTGTAGAACTTTCTCAAAACATGCTATATTATTATAATAGTTTGCATTCACTCTAGAATTTTCTAGATCATTCCAGATATTTGTTGAACTTTCTAGAACACTCCAGATCGATTATAACCGTTTTACACATTTTGGCACTTCCAGAAATTTTGAGATCTTTTCAGAAGTCCTCATGCGTTAGAAAAGGACAGCAATATATGTTTTAACATTTTCGCCACCCACAACCACCCCCTTCCACCCACCGCGACGAAACTCCCTTACTACCACCTGGAGACCAAGGGGTATTTACCACCCCAACGGGAAGTTGATTGGGGTTGGTGGTGATTGAGAAAACTGCGTATTTACGTACCCACAAAAGCATTTTATATATATTATTAGATTTATGTAAAGATATTTTTTTTTAATTTACTTTATATTTTATTGTATACCTACTCTTTTGAAAAGAAATGACTTTCTCTCATAGGTCATACGTATTACAGTAGTACCCAACTAATATGGCTTACCGATGTACCTGCGCAGAAGATACATTATCAAAGCGCGGTAAACGCTATTGGTCGGCAGCTGCCGCCATGATAGCGCGCGCCGTGCGGAGGGGCGTGACTTGCGAGTGAGATGGAACTAACAGCTGCAGTGTATTATGAACCTTATAGTAGTGATCTAAGGTTGATTGTAAGTTTTAAGCATTCTTTCGTTAATCTTCGGGGCCATACTTTATTTTCTGTGCGAACGAAGATTCACGACGCGCCATATCAGTTGGTTACTACTGTACCAAGAATCTTATTCTAATAATTATAAGTTTCTTGTACTGTACTAATAAAAACATCGAAAATCAACAATAACGTCATCTCTATATATGGATATAAACTAAAAGCTTTCACAGTACATCGATTCAGTCTTTAGTTATAAGCAAGTAAACCATAGAAGTCGCGCTGCTTCAGATGATTAAAACGATTTATTTAAACCCAATTATATTACAGACTAATCGAAATTACATTTAATAAAAAAATAGGTATGAATTCGTTTCAAATTCGAAGTAATAATAACGACATGCACTCGAATTTCACACTTTCGGAACTCGCATCAGGGTACATTCCGAAATAGATAATATCGATCACAGCGATTACAGCAATAATTTGCGTACCGAATTAGATATCACGCTTATGACAGCTGAGAACTATCAACAATTCAGAACGCCCTTTATCGCGCTCACAGTATTCAAAACAGAACATTTGAGAACATTTCTGAATTATCAATGCGCTAGGACACTTTATATCTTTTATAAGTTGACTCGCAAAAAGGAATATCTGCTTTTTTTTATTATTTTTCTCTCATAAAATCATAAAAGTATCTTTGCCAAATAGAAAACCAAGAATCTTATTAGATTTTTGCCGTCACTTTTGACAGCGCTCACGGTGATATCAGTTTAGGGCATGGTCGGTGTGAGCGCAAGATGGCGCATGTCATGACGTCATCTATGACGTTTCACGGGACATCGTTAACTGTCATTATTCAATTCGGTATGGGTTTAAGCACGCTCAAATCGATTACATCCATTACAGCGGTAATTCGGGGTACATTCCGAAATGGATAATATCGATCACAGCGATCACAGCAATAATTTGCGTACCGAATTAGATATCACGCTTATGACAGCTGAGAACTATCAACAATTCGGAACGCCCGTTATCGCGCTCACAGTATTCAAAACAGAACATTTGAGAATTTAATTAAAATCTGTATCATCAATGCGCTAGGACTCCTTATATATTTTATTAGTTGACTCGCAAAAATGATTATCTGCTTTTTTATTATTTTTCTCTCATAAAATCATAAAAAGTATCTTTGCCAAATAGAAAACCAAGAATCTTATTAGATTTTTGCAGTCTCTTTTGACAGCGCTCACGGTGATATCAGTTTAGGGCATGGTCGGTGTGAGCGCAAGATGGCGCATGTTATGACGTCATCTATGAAGTTTCACGGGACATCGTAAACTGTCATTATTCAATTCGGTACGGGTTTAAGCACGCTCAAATCGATTACAGCGATTACAGCGGTAATTCGGAATGCAGCCTCGGAAATACTCGGAATGCAGCCCTTTTTTTTTTTTTTTTTGGGATTTTATGGCCTGGTTACTAAGACCTTTAAGCCACGACTTTATTATTCCGGAACCACTTTTCAGATTTTGTATTTTCAGTTTTATAATTTTACCACCGTATTTTTAATGTATTTAAATATTGGTTTATAAGTTTTAATGTCTTTTAATAGTTCTTTAAGCGGCGGCGGGCGGGAAGAAAAATCACTATAATTATTTTGCCACACTTCACTTAGTTCACTCGCGAGTACCAATCTGTCAATAAGGAACTTTTGACAGCTGAATATAATGTGGTCCGCTGTTCCTTCTTCAACTCCGCAAAATGTACAGACATTGCTTTGAATTATATTTAACTTTGCTAGGTGTGATGGTGCTTTATTATGTCCATAACGTAGTCGGTTTATGGTGGTAATAAAATCACGACTGGCTCTTTGCAGGCTATCATACCATGGCTTTACTGGTAAGTTTTCTTGAATGCTACCGTACCACCGTCCTTTCGTTTCTTGGTCTTTCTTCCACATTTGCTCCCATAACATACTTATAGCTAGCCTTACATTACTCAAATAATCAGTCATAGGTACATACATAGTATCGGAGACATCGAGTGCATTTACTCCTCCGTAAGCGGCTTTGTCGGCCATTTCATTTCCAGTGATTCCTCTATGAGAGGGCACCCACATAAATGAAATTAGTTTCCCTGTATGATAATATTTGTATAACAATTCTTTAATTATGTACAGAATGAAATTAGTTTTAAAGTGAATCTTTAAATAGCTCAATCCTCTTATAAAACTTAAAGAATCTGTTACAATTAGAAAATATTTACAATTATCTACATTTCCAATTTGCAGAAGAGCCTGATATACTGCATAGGCTTCTGCGGTGAATATTGTACAGACATTCTGCAAAAGAAAACTCTGAGAAGAATTTTTTTGAGGATCATACACAGCACAGCGCACATAATCCTTACCCTTACTACCATCTGTATATAAAGTGTAGTAATTATTTTCTGATAAAAATTGCAACATCTCTGAATTATTTGTAATTGAATCTATTACTGTAATTGGGTGCATTATGCTTTTGAACTGGGAAGAATAGCAGGGCCAACGGCACTGTTTTTTGAGTTTATAGCTGTTGTTTTCAATTTCCAGAAAAATGTGATACAACATTGGGGAGTTACCAATAAGGAGGCTCTCACCAGTTGCTAAAGGACCTGACACATTGATTCTACAAGGTATAATCTTGTTAATAATTTGCATGTTATCAGAGTACAGTAGTTTAAGGCAATACCGTTCGGCAAGTAGGAGACGTCTCAAGATCAGTGGCATAATTTTAGTCTCTACTTCCATGGCCCTTATGGGAGTTGAGCACATTGCACCCGATATTATTCTCAGAGATTTATTCTGCAGGATATCTAATTTTTTGGCATGGTAGCTATTCATATATGCCAAAGAACTATAGTCAAAATGACTTCTCACAATAGCTTTATATAGAATAGACAATATTTTGGGGTCAGCACCCCATGACACTCCAGCCAGACATCTTATTATGTTAATAGCTCTTAAAGCATTTTTAGAAATATACCGAACATGTTCTTCGAAAGTCAGTTTTTGGTCTATGATGATTCCTAAGAATTTCTTTGAATGTACTCTGTTTATAGATTCTCCACAATACGAAATAACACTAGATGGATCATCATCACCAAAAATCATTAAACTGCTTTTTGTAGCATTGATCTTTAAACGTAATCTATCATTATAGTATAGACTCAACTGATTTAATGCTCTATTCATATTATCTATAGCAACTTGCAAGTTCTGACTGCTACTATACAAAACAATGTCATCTGCGAATTGCAAAATATTTACTTCACTAGTATTTACAAATTTACATATTTCACATGTGTACAGATTATATAGTAATGGTGAAAGAGTGGCGCCTTGCATTGTGCCTTTCGATGCACTTCTAGGACCATGTAAGATGTTATTATACTTAACATATAAGGTTCTATCATTTAAATAATTATAGATCCACTGACATAGTAGACCAGGTATACCCATATTAGACATAATGTTGACCAAGATACCTGGGTCGACATTATCAAAAGCTCCTTGGACATCTAAAAATACACAAACAGTGTGTGATTTTAAATTATTTGCACGTTTCAGGTCTGAGATGAGTGACATGAAGCTGTCAGCGCAACTACGCCCACGACGGAAACCATACTGCACATGTGGGATGATACCATTAGCCTCTACAAACCAGTCCAGACGGACTTTAATCATATTTTCGAATAGTTTACCGAGACATGAGGACAAAGATATAGGACGATACGAACTGGACTGTTCTGGAGATTTATCAGGCTTCAGTATTGGGATAACACACTGTGTTTTCCATGATTCAGGGATAATTTGTTTGAGCCATAAAGCATTAAGAATGTCAAGAAAGAGGTGCTGAACAGATGTATGGAGTTCTTTAATTACAATATATGGAAAGTTATCTAGACCTGGACTTGAGTTACGCCTAGATTGTAGACTTGATGTGAATTCATTCCATGTAAATGGTTCCAATAAAAATTTTGAATTGCTATTATTATTGTTACTGTTAAAATAGTTGATTAAGTTACTAGTCTCTTTTAAACCACTATTATCAGACAGTTTATCTAAAAAGGTAGGTATGAACTCATCTTTATGGGATCTAATGCTAGACTTAACACCCTTAAAAATCTTAATCATGTTCCATATTTTGCTTATAGGGGTAGTTCTATTAAAAGTATTGCACAAATCATTCCATCCAGTTGACTTCTGCTCAGAAATGGTTCTCTTTTTTAATGCATCAAGTCTCTTATAATTTATATAGTTATCTATTGTAGAATCATTTCTGTACAGTTTCAAAGCATTATAGGATGCTATTACACTTTGTTCGCAAACCTCATTCCACCAAGGTGCTGGAGGTCTGCTAGCAAAGTGGGCAGACTTAGTGAACTTTGGAACAACTATTTGCATAAGGGACTCAAGACGTATACAAAAATCGGTATAGGAAGAGAGTGGGTCTACTTGATTAATTGTAAAATCGCCAAACGCATTTTTTGAAAGTTCATTATATTGGCGCCAATCAGCTCTTTTGTACAAAAATTTATCAATGGGAGGGTTAATTTGGTATTTTTGTATGGATAGGGATATTTCGGTTATAGTTGGATAATGGTAACTTCCCATACAATCATCATGCACAGACCACTCGCATAACGGTGCTAAGCATGCGCTAGCAAAGGTGACGTCAATGGCTGAAGCGTTGGTTCTAGGACGGTTCACTGTAGTGAAACTGCCATCATTTAAGATGCACAAATCACACTCATCTATAACATCATATAAATCTTGTCCGCGGCCCTTAGTAGATAGGCAACCAAATGCAATATGGTGAGCATTAAAATCACCACTTATAAAAATAGGTTTAGGTAGGTCTCGAATTATATTGCGCAGTCTATGCAATCTTATGTGTCCACTGGAAGGAGGACAATATACGCAGAGTATAGTCACACTGCCACGCTCGGTAGATATTGACATAGCTATAGTTTGAATGTCCTCATAGAATGTTGTGTTTAAAATATTATATTTAGTCTCTGGTTTAATTAATATTGCTACACCATTGTGAGGATTCTTAGATGTTCTGGAATGGAGATTATAACCGGGGATTCTAAAATTGTGATGGTCTTTAAACCAAGTTTCATTAAGCAAGCATACATCAATATTTTGTTCTTGCATAAACTTAGTTAATAAGGGCTTTTTACTATTGGCACTTTGGATGTTAAACTGCGCAATCCGTAATTGGGACGTTTTAGGGGGACTTAAATCCATTATGGGGATAAATTTTTAACTAATATTTCTTCAATGAATAATGAAGTAATTGGGGTGGGATCAGACTTATTACCAATCTCTACCAATGTTTTTACTAGGGCCGCTCGTACTTCTTTATTAGCTATAACCTGGGCAATGAAGTCCATAGGGTGATCTTGTGGGTTCAGCGCCTGTGCAGCAGGCTTGTTATTAACATTTTTTTTAAAATTTTTCTTTTCAGTATTTACTGGAATATTTACATTATTTACAGGGGGATTTACAAGTTGACTCTTAGACAATGGCAATGCAGGGTATTCGATCGACTTTGTTTGTGCGATACTCGCGTATGTTATTTTACTTTTCTTTTCTTCTATTTTTCTTAATTTAATGGGACATTCTCTTGCTATTGCTAGGTGTGGGCCTTGGCAATTAGCGCAACATATCTCTTTAGGTTTATCACAATCTTTGTAAAAGTGTTCACCAGAGCAGATCGAACACTTCTGTTTGCCATTACATATTTTAGCCGAGTGATTAAATTTCATACATTTGTAACATTGTTGCAGCGGTGGGATATATTCAAATACCCTGTATGAGAATAGATCATATTGTACATTGTCAGGTAAGATATTGGATAAGAAAGTGATACTGACTGTTTGCAGAGGAACTCTGTCCCGTCCTACTTTTTTTGTGAATCGTCGTATACAGATAATTTCGTAAATGGAACTCAACTTAGTGTATAAGTCCTTATTTGAGATATTTGCTGGGACAAATCTTATGATGCCAGTTTTTTCTATTTGGGTAGCCGGTATGTAAGCCTTTACGTTGTACTTTTCTAAGAATGCAGTGTTATTTAGAAAGTTGTTTGCTGTATTATATTGTTTGAACATTACTGCTATTTTATTTGCATTCAATCGCTGTATTGCCATCACACCTTTAACATCCGTCGTGAAAATATGATTGAGATATATAGGACTTTTGTTGCCCAATCTCTCTTTGTGGTTGATATGCTCAACAAAAACTTTAAACTCTGTTTTATTTGAGTTTTCTGGATACTGTCTTTTATAATTAGGTTTAAAATAAGGCACATAAAGTACATCAGAACGCTCACCGCCACCGCTATCATCATTCACTTCATCAGTCCGAAGCCGCTTGGAGGAGTTGGGCGGGTTGTCCCCGCCCCCCTCATTCCCATCCATTTTATTTTTTTGGTATTAATTAAAAGTGAATTTATTCTTTTACACAATAAAAAAAAATTACAAAATGTAATTTCAAATTTTTCCGCGTGCGCTTTTTTCAATTTCCCGCCAAGGAATCGAATGCAGCCCTAAGTAGAGCTCAGCGTTGCCATTAGGGCACGCATTAGTACGCATTGCGTACTATTCTGTTAGGTAGCGTTCTCAGGTACTCTCTCGCCAATTTGCGTACTATTTTATGGCGAGTTTTATTATGATACCTCTATGATCAAAATACCTGTCGAACTGTTGATAATTCGAACCAATTTGAACCTTAAGTAACACAATTTGACAGGTATTTTGACCATAGAGGTATCTTAAGAAAACTCCTCATTTTCAAGCCAAAAAATTCAAATTTTCAAAATCAAAATAAAAAAGTTTTATAATTTTATTTTCTGTAAAGCACGTTTCAGCACAAAATGAGCACTAGCGCCCCAGTGTGTTTGTTTCTTTTGTATTCCATGTTTCGTCTTATGATTCATCATTCTGCGTTACTGTTTGTGGTTTCGCTGGTTTTTTTTTGTTATTTCGTGGTTCCTTCGGTTTCGGTGTACAAACAGCACTTACAAAATGCAATTAATAAACTTACTATATCCGAGAAATTACTGAAATAATTTTTAATTTTTAAAAAAAAAAAAAATTGATATCTGACATTAACGTTTAGTACACACGTTTCGTGTTTTTGAATATAAAATATTTTTTTAAATGACTGAAGATAAACAAAGTAGCGATGAAGAAACTCATCAATCGAAAGCTGAAGAAGAATTGGAATCCATAAATGATGTAAAGGAGGAGACTGAAGAGGATAACACAACTTTCAAAGACTTGGTAAGTCTACATTATTTACCATGCTTTCGTCTGACTTTCTTACAAAATTTAGTCCAAAACTGATATTTTTATATACATTGCAATACTTATTTCTAAAATACTAAATTATTCATCTAAATCAATATAAAAATAACATGACAACTTTGAGGTTATCCATAAATCATTTTCATCATTAATTTCAGGGTGTAGTAGACGTCTTATGCGAAGCATGTCTAGAATTAAAATGGACAAAACCTTCGAAAATACAAAAGGAAGCTATTCCTGTAGCATTGCTAGGCAAGGATATCATAGGGCTAGCAGAAACGGGTTCCGGAAAGACTGGAGCCTTTGCCCTGCCAATACTGCAAGCTCTGCTTGAGAATCCACAAAGATACTTTGCACTTATATTGACACCTACAAGAGAATTGGCATTTCAGATCTCAGAACAATTTGAAGCTTTAGGTAAGATTAAGATTTTAGTTTTACCTATGAAGTGATAACTTGTAATTTTATATCATTGAACTTTGTATTCATAAAGAACTATAACTGACAACAACATAAGTAATAATGATCAATGAAAAAACAAACAATAATTTACTGAATTATGTAATAAACTCAAGTCACTTTATTTATTTAGTTTATGACCTAGAACGAAGTATTGAAAGAATGGCCCATTATGAAGTAATGAAGTTACCACCAACTACGTACTTCAATGACCTAATACTACCAACTTATATCGTATAATATTTAATCCCAAACAGCTGCTAACAATAAATGAAATATATATAATCAAAAGTCAAAGCCATTTATTCAATTTAGGCCCCAGAGGAGCACTTATGAAGGTCACATTTACTGAAGTTACCGCCGGTTCGGAACACGGCCTTCAATGGCATCAAATAATGGCATATGATGGCAAGAAACTTGTGAGAAATTACATAAATCTAACCCTACCTACAATTACCTGCAGGTGCCAGCATAGGAGTCAAATGTGCAGTAATAGTCGGTGGCATGGACATGGTAGCACAATCCCTCATGCTGTCCAAGAAACCTCACATAATCATCGCTACTCCTGGAAGATTGGTTGATCATCTGGAAAACACTAAAGGATTCAATTTAAAGGCCCTGAAGTATCTTGTAAGTTTTTACTTTGTAGATATAACAATTTAAAAATCCTACTTTTGTCATGGTTAATAATAACAATCTCTTTTTCCAATTTCTGTACATAAAAGGAGACAGACAGACTGATTGACAGATGCACACACAGTTTAAACCACAGAGCTTAAAAACTGCACATTGGTTCCTTATCATATAAACATATAAATTCAACCCCTAATAGGGAATTGCATAAAACTGTAAAGTCTATTTTGAATTTTTTACCTAAAATCAATATTTCAGGTAATGGACGAAGCTGATCGCATTCTAAACATGGATTTCGAAGTAGAGGTTGACAAAATTCTCCGAGTGATACCTCGGGAACGACGTACATATCTATTCTCAGCAACTATGACTAAGAAGGTTGCAAAGCTACAGCGGGCTTCCTTACAAGAGCCTGTGAAGGTTGAAGTGTCCACAAAATACCAGACAGTGGAGAAACTGCTGCAGTATTATGTGTTTATACCTGTTAAATATAAGGTGAGAAAATTTTGGTATTTTTTGGAATTTATAACTTCAGCTTTAGCTTGCTTACCAATTTCTGATTCACAGCTAATTATGATCAAATTATCATAATCATAATGAATGATCAAATTCTGTATTGTATAAATTCTGACTAATATAAATTTCATAAAGCCATGATCAAAGAGATTGAGTGAAAACATTAAAATATCACAGATTCAACTCTGAGACTACAGGCAGAGCTACGCCAGGAAGTTCAACATCCCATTCATAATACCAATAGATGAATGGATTTCAATTGAGCAATTTCTCCCATCACAATTTCATCAAACTTTTATGCCAAAATGTCCCCAGGACGTGTACCTGGTCCACATACTGAACGAGATGTCCGGCAACACGTTCATAGTGTTTGTGTCGACGTGCGCGAACGCGCTGCGCGCGGCGCTGCTCCTGCGCAACCTCGGCGTTTCGGCTGTACCGCTGCACGGACAGATGTCGCAGAACAAACGACTCGCCGCTTTAAACAAGTTTAAGAGTAAAAGTCGATCTGTGTTGATTTGTACTGATGTCGCTTCTAGGTGAGGGGTTAACTACTTTTAATTGGCTAGATGACTGAAATATTCGTTATTATTAGGCCGTCATTTACATTCTCAAAAAATATTACACATACATTTTTTCTGTGAATTATAAAAACAAATACGAAGATATCGTGTGTTGAAGTTCCGCGTGAAATCAGTTTATACTCTAAAGTGACACCATGACACCATCATACAAAATGTACAAAGATAAAGTGCTTCAAAGTCCCGAACTTTGACGCACTTTATTATTACTTTATTATTTTTTGATAATCTAACTGATGGATTAACTAGTTTTTTTTTTACCCAGAATTCATCCCTATATAGACTTATATTTCAAGTTGAAGATCCAAACCCAACCACCTGATAGTATGTTCCGACAACAGCTGTGATTGATTTAATTTGCATTCATCTACGTGTGATTCGGAATGCCTATTTTATGCCGAAATCTGTGGATAGAATATAGCATTACCAATAATCCTGAAAAGTTTCAGTAGTCGTAGTACTACCAATACGGAGTTATAACGATTCGAAAAATATTGCGTAAAAGCGCTGCCTCGCGTTGGTAACAACCCTGATCAGCTGTTTTTCTGACACTATCTGACTTATGGGAGTATTGCACTTGACCTTGACATTTACATCGATTTCTGTCAGCCAATAGTAACGTTACCAGGCGACCATTTTATTTCTTAAATATGGCCGCCTGAATCCGTCTAACAATAAGTCAAGCCACTTCATAATATTGCAATTATGGTTCCGTAGGTAAAGGTTTTTGTTATTGATTACGTATGAAACTTTTTTATTCCAATTTTCATCATTGCGGGTATGTATTAGTGTCGCCTAATGATATTAGTTTAATGAAAATTTTAAATAATCATAACAAAATTTCAAAAAACATGTTTGAAAAGTTTATCAAAGTCTGTTGATGATGATGATGCCGGAGCGAAAGCTACTTCTTACAATGACGAGACTAAGGCCTTAGTTCACCATTACTTGTTTGCGACAGGGATGGTACGATTGATAAATGAATGTTAGAACGATGAATGTAATGTTAAAAAAAATGTTTTTGATTTTGTAGCGTTTTGGCTGTTTAATAATGCTATTAAGCTGCAGTAACTAATAATAAATAAATAAATGCAACCACAGCCACCAGGCCACGTTGCCAGTTGCAGGACTCATTCAAGATTACTTAATGCATAATTTTATTTGAAGTTTTCATCAATGATTATGGGTATCATAATAGGTATACGGTTTTTTTTACCTTTTTGGTTGGGAACCCTAAAAATAGTTTTTAATAGTTCCATTACCGAAAGCTGGCAGGTCAGGTGGTACGTCTGAGCCATTGGAAAAGTAAATGATTGACAGAAGCGACATTTAGAAATAAAATATTAAATATTGTAGAAATCTAGAACTTTAAACCAAAATTCCAAAATGTCGTTTAGATGCGTCAGAGGATCCTGGCTGCTTTCGTGACTGTGACACCAGATATGTTAAAGAATACGATGAAATCAATTTCACGGCGTGCATGATATAAGTGGGTGAAGTAAAAGGCTGGTATTTACATTGATAGTGACAATAGTGATTGATTACCTACAAAGTTGACAAAATTTTAAGTAATACTGATTTAGGAAAGTGCAATAATAGAAGCGTTTTACCTGAAATAAAACGCATATTAAATACTTACCTTATTTGAAACTTTCTATTTGAGATAGGCTTCCTTGTTTTCTGCTTTATATATACCTTCCTTGTCTACCTTATATTGCCGTCTCGCTCGCACATCCCCTTCCATCCACTCCAGGCAGAGTGGCGGGCGTGAGCCGCGCGCTCTCTGGTCATTGTGTCGAAAATACCAGGCAGAGTTAAAAACTAAAGTTTCAAATAAGGTAAGTATTTAATATGCGTTTTATTTCAGGTAAAACGCTTCTATTAAACACTTGACCGTTATTTGAAACTTTCTATTTGAGACGTGTTTGTTATCGCCTGGTAGGAGTGGATGCCAATGTGATTTTATGCTTAGCTCGGTAATAGTGGTTAAATGGTAGTGATTTGTGATATACCTGTGACCTACGTATTTTCCCAGTTTGGGTCATACATACGTGTAGGTACGTGTATACGGGCTTCAGAATGAGTCTGTTCAAAGGTATCGTGAGACAGAATAGGTATCAACAAATATAAAGATGTGCGATGTATAACCGAAATTTTATTTATAAAGTACAAACCAAAATATATAATATGACTAGCAATTTCTAAGTTCTTATCAAATCATTGAATGACATAGAAATACATTTTTATAAATAATTTTCATAAACATGTCAATGATTGAAAAAGTAACATTCAAGTAGGTATTTAATGAATCATGCGAGGATATTGTTACCCCGCTATTAGTGGATTTTATCGGCTATAGAACTGTCTAAAAGTATTGCATATAATAATAATAATATCTCCAATAGTCACGTGACCAGATTTAGAATCAGATCGGATCAGACTAATTTTTAGTTGCAAGTGGGCGTATGTTGCCCGGGAATGCATAATGCCAGCTCCAGGGATGAGTTATTCCATGTTGCAGTACCTACCTACTGTTCAAGATGTAGCTTTGGCTTGTCATCTCAATAGAATAAACATTTAGTTGGTTTTCTTCTATGATGTGTTACAATTCTCCGTGGGGTGTAAAATAAAAGGAAGAAATCACCTGGTAAACAGTAATTTATTATTAAATTACAACAACATTTTATCCACAAATGCTTTACTGAAAATACATAGTAATATAGTTTCAATTAAAATACAATGTTAACTTAATTATAAAATTGCCAACTAGACTCAACGTGTGGGTTTAGGGGTAAGATTTGAATTGGTTTAAGTTGAAATTAAAATTGAGCGCCACTGGCAGTAAAGGCTGCCAGTCCTTAAGTGGTTGTCCGCGTGTAAAGGACGAGACATTACACACAATATAACAGATGGCTATAAGTATTGCTGTAGTTGGTGTAGAACATTGTTATTCGCCATCCTACCTCCGGAACGTGAACTCCATTTTAATTTACTTATGTAATATGTTATTATCTCCAGCGACATTACTACTATAATAATAATAGTATATTATTACTCAAAAATTTACCCGAATTATAAGTTCTAGTGTCCGGTCAAAATAATACATGATTTATTACTTTTACACGATGCAGTTTAAAACTGGAAAAGTGAGGTCATGCACTCTTCAACCTGAACCCAATTACAAAAGTAAGACAACAGTGCATTTGGTCTGGATATACACAACTCGTTACTATAATTTTGTTTATAAAAAATTTACACGAGTCCATCGTAAGCAGTAAAATATTTTTTCCAAAATATGTCCAACCAGCACATGAGCGCTTAAAACTGCATACTTACATGTAGATTCAGCAATGCACATTTATTTATTTACATATCCCACAATGGGATAAACGGATTAAGTTTGAGCATCTATTTTAAGCAATCTACGGTTAGAAGCGGGGTTTGCACCAAATATGGTCATATGTCATGGCATACAAATGATTATGTGGATCAATCTATGGAAGTAGAAAAGCTGCCAGAGCTCTGCACTTCAGGTCTGCCCTCCAAAATACACTTTTTCCAACGAAGAATTACTATACTCTATTTCGTCGGGATGAGTCGTCAAGGTCAAGGGGTTTTACCAATATCTAGTGAAATTCCATTTAATTACTTTAAAATAGTATGTACTCATAATATTTCATGAAACCTCGCTCTGTCATAGTATTCCTTTAATATATCGAAATGAATACCATTGAGAATCTAATAAAATACCATTTGTCACCGAACTCATGCTATTTGAAATCTACTATAGTAAGTTTATACCCCGAGCCGATCTTGCTAAGGTAGCAGTTATGGGGAATAAAATCAAGATAAGTGCTTGGGCCTTCGTGAAATATTTGTTAATGATGACTTCGATCTAAAGACATACAATTTTCAACTACGTATATGGAAAGTCCATAAGCAAATAAATCTATTACAATAATTATTGTATAAGTATTAATTGGTGCAGGCGTACCCGCTACGCAAGTGCTACTCTGACGGTAGTCGGTAATCAGTAACGATAGACGATGAAACAATAAATGAAACCAAAGTTACATTCATAAGACGACGATATGATTCATCAGATGATTTCGTCACCCTTGTTCCGAACCGAAGGCCTTATTTGAGGTTTGTAATGCTTCAAAGATGAAGAATTCTTTGTGATTGTAATGCAACTGCTGTTCCTAGCTTTTAAAACACTTAACTGTTTAATAATGATTCACAGGCTTGATTTGATTACATATTAGACTAGAAAATGTGAAGGTAGTTGCAAGTGAATCAAAGAAGTATGCCGACTCAAGATAGTGCAGACTCGCTTGGGATAAGACAAATCTCGATAAGTTTAAACCGATTATATAGGTACTCCAATGTTTTGAAAAGAAAAAATAAATAATTTTTCAGTATCAGATTAAACACCCAAAAAGAGATAAGACTTACTTGGAGCATTGCTATTAGATTATCAAGATTATTTTACAACAGAGATAAGTAAGCCTCTGTAAATTTTTATTTATTCTTGTTTTAGAAATAAAACATAACAACATTGGTAAACAGGAGAGTCGTTCAAATAACCGATAATACATATTTCTTAATCCCAATGTGTTACCCAATTGTTTAATCAAACAAAGTTTCAGTAAGAAAGTTTGTGAGACCGAGAGGTAGGCAAATAAATACCTATATATATATAATATAGTTACCATTATTGATCGATAGACCCGTATGTGCGTCGCACACATTTGCTATTGAAAATATGCCTGATACATCTATCTTCCTTACACAACCAGGGTTGAAATAAATCAGACACGTTAAAAAAATATTTGTCCATTATTACAGTTATAAAAAAGGTCAGCGAAACCCGCCACTTGGATCAGCAGAAATTTTTCGATGGTGCAGGTTCGACTCGGTATCTGATAATATACTCTTAATACTGAACCGATTGATTTGACATCACCAACGTTGGCTTTTGGTAAACTATATAGGCAAAGACCGTGTATTTTCTGTATGTAAATCGGAGGTGCTTTGATGTCACCACTGCTCTGGTAGAATATTAGTAATTGAGCCGATTTGTCTATGTATTGGTCTTTGATATAAATATGTAGTTTGAGTACCTCGCAAAGGACTAGAATGCCAAGAACCCCGCGAGGGATGATTCTGTTTGCTATGATCTTAAATTTATCATTTTAAATGAAATTTAAGCTTCTTAAATAATAATTTCTGAACATATTATGCTTAAACTGTTTAAGTTATAGCTCATATATATATAGTGTTCGATTAATATTTTAATTTAGACAGGTTTACGCCATCTAAAATAGTGTAGTGGATATATTCTTTCGGGGCCCCGTGTGCCCATGGTAAAGACTGAACTGAGCGTAGGACTTTGAGAGTATACATTTAAAGCTATCTGGCCCCATGAGGGTTGGTTATGTTAGAAAATGTGCGCAAATGCGCAATATACAAGTAAAGAACCCTACGAGGGATCATTAATCACCTGCCCTTGCGATGGTTGATTATGATGGCGAATGTGCAAAGTTGCACAATATCTATTTAAATACCCAGCGAAGAGAATATGCTTTGAGTCCCCTTTTCTTGCGGGCAAAACTATACTGAAAATCTTAGCCAGCTTCCAAAGCTGGGCGCATTTGATTCTAGTCTATTGAAAGGAAACATATATTTGAACATCATCTGCCTTTTGTTCTGTGAGGCAAAATATTCAAGAGGGTACCCCGCGAGGGTACATTTCAATTCATGCCTTTCAAGAGTTTGATTATTATGGGTAATGTGCGTACGGAGTTCGGGCACAACATCCAAAGATTACCCCGCGAGGGTAATATTTCAACTCACCTACCCATGCAAGGGGTTGATTATTATGGGGAATGTGCGTACGGAGTACGGGCACAACATCCAAGAGAGTAACCCGCGAGGTTACATTTTAAGTCACTTCCCTGCGAGGGGTTAATTATAATAGGGAATGTGCGTACGGACACAACATCCAAGAGCAATACCCCGCGAGGGTTGCTTTCAAGTCACCGCCCCTGCGTGGCTTGGTATTTGGATCAGCTCAGACTAGCCTGCGAAGCCGGAACATTTAATCATTTTAATTTGAAGGCAAAAAATTTTACCTTTTAAAACACTATAGTTAGTGCCTAGTGGCTCGGCTGACATTAATGGTAAACAGGCCTTAATGGCAAAAATGAATCTTTTGGTAAGCCGATCACGATTCACGAACCCTCATTTCTCACTTCGATAATTTCAGACCACAAATAAGATGTAATTATTCAAACTACTTAAATAATAAAAAATCTACCTTCAAAAATAGCTCGTAATGTTTCTCATGTAGGTTAGAATCACAGCTTTATTGCAGGAACCTCCGCAGAGGTTTATTATACTTCGCGTAACTTTAGCACACAAGACGTTACGGATTACAAATGTTTGCTCAAAAACTACAAAACTGGATTGCAATTAAATCAAATCAAAAAGTAATTTATTCAATTTAGGCCCTGATAAGGCACTTACTGAACTTTATACAGCTGAATCTACCACCGGTTCGGAATACATTTAACTGAGAAGACTCCGGCAATTGTATTCTACTTCATAATTGAAATACTTTCCAATGAATTGCTATACAAGTTACTTAGACGGCAATGCTCACGTAGATGACACCTTAACACCCCCCTGTGGTCTCGATTTATTTCAGTTCAGATACTGAGGAACTAGAATTACTTGAGCTCCAAGCAACTACTCGAATACGAAGTCTACGCTACCTTTTAGATCGTCACTATTCGAACGTTTTGATTTATTACAGTTAGCACTTGACGTAATAAAATATTAATGTTCAACTGCATGTGAACTAAACTGGAACCAACCTAGGAAAAAACCTAGGAATAAAAATTGTATAGAGCACACACAAAATTATCAATAAAAAGTGGGTAGACTATAAGTATTTAAGAATTAGTTGTTCAAAGCTTGAACATAAAATTTCAACAATAAGAATTATCGAACGGAAAAACCGTTAAAATTATGTACAATTTACTTCAATAAAATAAGAAGGTATATTACATTATGTACAACACAAAATTTCAACAATAAGTAATTATAATTATCGAACGGAAAAACCGTTAAAATGATGTACAATTTACTTCAATAAAATAAGAAGGTATAACAATACAAATAACTTACATGTGTGCCTAGGCTAGGCTAGCGCTAGGCACAACCGTGCGCTGCAGAAAACAAAACGCCAATGACCAGAGAGCGCGCGGCTCACGCCCGCCACTCTGCCTGGAGTGGATGGAAGGGGATGTGCGAGCGAGACGGCAATATAAGGTAGACAAGGAAGGTATATATAAAGCAGAAAACAAGGAAGCCTATCTCAAATAGAAAGTTTCAAATAACGGTCAAGTGTTTAATAAGAAAATAATTTGAAGCGAGCTATAAGACTAAAGGTAAGACAATCAAGTATTCGGTCTGCATCACGGTGTTGTTATGTCAATTGTCGATAGGCGGGAACGGGATTACGAGGTCCGCCATTTTTATTTATGATACACATGCTCATTAGGGTTGACACATAATGATTTGGTTGATTATTTTATTTTATTTGTATGGAAATATTTATGTGCTCTTTTCCGTTGTATAAAATTGTTTTTACGTTTTAAATAAGGTATACTTCAATACCCTTTCGGCCTAAAATAGACATTCGGAATCACCCTATATATCATTAGTCATATTTCACATTCACACACACACATGAGCTATGCTCAGAATTTCTCTACGTGACATAGTCCGAAATGTAGAGCCATTTGTTAACGTTCATATGTGCCTTATCAGGCCCTAAATTGAATAAATGCTTTTTGAAATTTTGAAATTAGAAATTTGAATGAGGACATTCGTAGGAGAACGAAAACGACAGACATAGCTTGTAGAGTTAGTAAGCTGAAGTGGCAATGGGCAGGCGACATCGCTCGGAGAGCCGACAACCGATGGGGAAGAAAGGTTCTCGAGTGGCGACCACGTACTGGTGCGCGCCGAGCGGAACGACCTCCCACCGCGCGCAGTTGGACCGACGACCTGGTCAGAGTCGCTGGGCGCCGATGGATGCAAGCGGCCCAGAACCGTAGTGGAAGTCAATGGGGGAGGCCTATGTTCAGCAGTGGACATCCATAGGCTGATCCTATCAGCGCATTTTCTCAGTCAGCATACCTAACCCTTAAGCCAACCAACCCATCTAAAGGGTCGTGCAATAATCACGTTTTTTTAGCATTTTTTTTACTCCCTCTAGCCTGGTGATATATGGTGAGGTTTTAGACTAACAAAGCCCCCTACCAACCACTTGCTTAGTTTCTTTCCGGAAGTCTTCTCAGTTCAAGTGTATTACGAACAGGTAGAATCAATTGTACGTTCGTAAGTACCTTATTAGAGCCTAAATTGAATAAACGATTTTTGAATATGAATTTACCCAAAATCACGTATCCTACAATTTTCAGAATAATATCTTTATCTTATCTTTAATAAATTAAATTATTAAAAGAAACAAACAACCCGACTGCGTAAAACATAAATAACTGAAAAGATAAAAACAAGCTCTTTAATCATAGAATTTTGAATATAACGTGAATTTTATAAGGTATTGCAGTCGCGGATACCCATATTGTTATAATAACATTTTCGTTTTTAATAACCCCTCTCTTTTTTATTCAAAGACGCCATATAAAAATAATATATGCTATGTCACTCCCACATTTAAGACGAATCTAACGACTTAAACATGTGAGGTACATGTTTAAATCCATCAAGCCATTTAAGACTGCAGAGCGTGCCAAAGAAATA
Source organism: Polyploca ridens (assembly GCA_951394255.1). NCBI lineage: Eukaryota > Metazoa > Arthropoda > Insecta > Lepidoptera > Drepanidae > Polyploca > Polyploca ridens. The sequence goes on from OX596243.1 coordinate 14,721,655, forward strand.
GACATACATACATACACTCGATAAACATAACCTTCCTTCCGGGTCAGTCGGGTAAAAATACAGGTATAATTTAATTAATTCTGAAAAAAAAACTGTGGTAATAATGTACAGGCAGACATTAAGGTTGCAGGTTGTTTCTGACTGGCATATATAAAGAAAGGAAAGGAATAAATGTAATGAATATTGTCCTCGGAACATGAAAACACGGATTAGCTCACGCCGCTTTTAGGATTAGAAATCCTGCGTTCGTCGAAAAAATAACTACACGTGATATCTCACTACACCCCCTCACCCCCTTGTGATATTTCGTGATTTCTTCCGAACCCCCTTTCGAGCCTCACGTGATTATTGCACGACCCCTAAATAACTGTAAAGCTTAAACTTTGCATATGCACGAATAGCTTGTAAATTCCCTGTTTGAACTGTTTCTCGTTGTATCGTATGTCAGAGGTCTGGACATCCCGCACGTGGACGTGGTGGTGAACCTGGACATCCCGCTGCACAGCAAGGACTACATCCACCGCGTGGGCCGCACAGCGCGCGCCGGCCGCTCCGGGAAGGCCATCACCTTCGTCTCACAGGTACCTACATATTTGTTACTTACCTGCGATCCCACCTGCGTTCCCGGTATGAAAACAACATATATTTATCTCGAAGGTCTAGAGAATTTTTCACTCTGAAATGTGTACCTTTCTGTGTAAAATTCTATATAATATCGCTATCTTAAAATGTGCGCGCCGCGTCGCGTCTTGCTGTGAACACCTTATTTTGACTTTTCCATTACTTTTGGACCTTTAAAACTTCATAGTTGAATGGCTTAACATAACTTTCCACAGGTCTATTTATAATAATAGATATTGAAACGTGTTTACAAAATTTCATTGAATTATTTCTTAGTTAATAAAAAAACACTTCTTATCTTGGTAATAAATAAATAAAATAAACTATCGTTACGGCTTAGTACGACGTGGAACTGTACCAGCGCATAGAGCAGCTGATCGGCAAGCAGCTGCCGCTTTACAACACCGAGGAGGGCGAGGTGATGGCGCTGCACGACCGCGTCGCCGAGGCGCAGAGACTAACCAAGATTGTAAGTGATACTTGATTGTAAGTGGAACTGTACCAGCGCATAGAGCAGCTGATCGGCAAGCAGCTGCCGCTCTACAACACCGAGGAGGGCGAGGTAATGGCGCTGCACGACCGCGTCGCCGAGGCGCAGAGACTCACCAAGATTGTAAGTGATACTTGATTGTAAGTGGAACTGTACCAGCGCATAGAGCAGCTGATCGGCAAGCAGCTGCCGCTCTACAACACCGAGGAGGGCGAGGTAATGGCGCTGCACGACCGCGTCGCCGAGGCGCAGAGACTAACCAAGATTGTAAGTGATACTTGATTGTAAGTGGAACTGTACCAGCGCATAGAGCAGCTGATCGGCAAGCAGCTGCCGCTCTACAACACCGAGGAGGGCGAGGTAATGGCGCTGCACGACCGCGTCGCCGAGGCGCAGAGACTCACCAAGATTGTAAGTGATACTTGATTGTAAGTGGAACTGTACCAGCGCATAGAGCAGCTGATCGGCAAGCAGCTGCCGCTCTACAACACCGAGGAGGGCGAGGTAATGGCGCTGCACGACCGCGTCGCCGAGGCGCAGAGACTAACCAAGATTGTAAGTGATACTTGATTGTAAGTGGAACTGTACCAGCGCATAGAGCAGCTGATCGGCAAGCAGCTGCCGCTCTACAACACCGAGGAGGGCGAGGTAATGGCGCTGCACGACCGCGTCGCCGAGGCGCAGAGACTCACCAAGATTGTAAGTGATACTTGATTGTAAGTGGAACTGTACCAGCGCATAGAGCAGCTGATCGGCAAGCAGCTGCCGCTCTACAACACCGAGGAGGGCGAGGTAATGGCGCTGCACGACCGCGTCGCCGAGGCGCAGAGACTAACCAAGATTGTAAGTGATACTTGATTGTAAGTGGAACTGTACCAGTGCATAGAGCAGCTGATCGGCAAGCAGCTGCCGCTCTACAACACCGAGGAGGGCGAGGTAATGGCGCTGCACGACCGCGTCGCCGAGGCGCAGAGACTCACCAAGATTGTAAGTGATAACAGCGGATCTTAGGACTTGAGCCCCTTAATGGCAGTAGCATATCAATGGAGGTACTCACGGCCCTGTCGGTTAATAATGGGCATCGAACAATTAAAACAATGACGTTCAATTTGTTTAAAATCTATTCCGCCATATCCCCACCTCCGACAATGCGCTCTGATTGGCTAAGTCAAGGTCACACTAAACATTTACCCCCTTACTCATAAAACGTTATTTAACTAATAAGCTGATTAAGTGGTCACCTAAATAACGTCAAATTGTTTGACAATGACAGCAAGGTGACGTTATTTATTTGACCATTTATTCAGTAGATTTAGTTAAATAGCGTTTATGAGTAAGGCCGATAGTTGCAGTGATTGATCGGTTAATCAGAGGAAAAGCACTGACTAGTTGCGGAATTTGATTGCTCAATATTAATACTCTAAAGGGATTTTTAAGGAATCGTAACGTGTTACTAACTAGTTTCAAGTGACACGCAGTGCTGCTCATTGCGAAACTAGTACGTGTGTGCATGAATTAGAAGACAGAGGTATGGGACATGTTTTGCAAACGAATGACTAAAATTAACGGGATTAGAGTTTGAGTAGCTTCGTGTGCGAAATTTGGTTACAACTTACAACTCCCTCTGAGACTAACATTTTCTATATTTTTTTAGTCGAGATTGAAACAACAACTTTGGAACTGACCTGAAACTGACCCTATGAGTCTATGACATAAGGCTAATTTTGAGACATATCTCCTTCATGCATCCCTGTAGGGATGATGGCTTGGGATGATGGCTTGATATTGGTCTCCTGTTTATACCACTTATATACGATATTATTAATAATTAACGCTATCCTTCTCTATTTAAAAGGAAATGAAAGAGCTAGAAGACAAGCGAGGCACGAAGGGCAGGAAGCGCGGCGGCGGCGGCGGAGGAGATACTGACGACGACACCGAGGAGGCGGCCGGGGTGCGCCGCCGCATCAAAGGGAAACCTAATAACAAATACGGTGGCAAGAAGAAGAAACGATGAATAAATACTTTGTTCTGTACTCCACTTTGTTTTATTCCTCTAAATGAAACTACGGATTCAAACACAGATACTACGGTCTCCAACCCTCACACTAGGATTCTCTCTCTGTTTGGAGGGACTGGTAGGGACCAGTTAGTGGTGGTGGTGTTAAGTAACTATTACACCGTCCTATTTTTAGGATCCTAACTAGGAAATAGGAAGGTGTAATCGCAGTTAGAACAGCTTCTGCTTCCTAGTCAGAGCGATCCCAGTTAGGATCCTACAAATAGGAAGGTGTAATAAGCACTTTAGTGACGCCGCGCATAGGCGACGACATTAGAAGAAGTAAGAGTTGTCATCCATCTCATACAAACGGCCGAAACGCGCCGGATACCTCGACTTCTCTGTATAACTCGGGGTATATTCCGAATTGGATAATATCGCTCATCATAGTGCTCACAGGAATAATTTGCGTACCGAGTTAGGCTGCATTCCGAATTGAAGCTATAATCGCTGTAATCGATTTTAGCGTGCTTAAATCATGAATTTAATATACAAACAGGATTGAGCTCTTGGGCCAAAAACGCGAGCAGAGAGAGATAACGCATACCGAGGCTGTTTATCCCATTCTAATAGGGTGACCAAACATTTTTATAACGAACAGGAAAGTTGGATTTGAGAGATAATTTGTGTCCGGTTGACACTTCTTCTTCCTAGTCGTGCACTCTTGGCAGAGTGGTCGTGGTCATTGTTAGTCCCTTTCGCGCACAATCGCTGCATTGCAAAGTTCCTCCAATTTTGTCTGTTTGTGGCGTTTTGACACTAGTTGATTTCAAATTATTGTTTGTATTACAAAAATATTAACATTATGTTACTTAAAATAGTGAAATAATAATTTATAGAAAAAATAAGAGATAAAACCATAATGAAAAACTATAGATATCGAGATACTTTTTCGCGAAAACCCATTATTTGAAACTGAACATTGTTATGTTCTATGTGGGTGTTGAATCGTGTACGCACGATTAATCAAGATATAAATTTCCAATATTAGCTGACCTCTCATTGTACAGAAATCCTATACAATGCGAGATCAGTTTATACTGGAAATGTATAGCTTGATGTGTAGCCGTGTATACCCATGTTTTTGAGAAAAGTTATGATTAATTTTTGAGTTACGTTTTGTGTCGAATCATCAACTATTACGTATGAATAGGCAAGGGTGCATGCAGAATTTCGTTCTGGGACCACGGCTTTTCCCCTTGCTCTTTTTTCAGTTTGCTCTACAGAGCTGTTATTTGGGAATTAAAATATAGCAAAGGGAAATAAAACTCGAATGTGCTTGACAAAGTAGGTATTTATTAAAATTAAACACGGCTAAACAAAATCGTTTTATTTAGTTTCTGCCTTAGGCCAATCTCACTGCCTAAGTTTCTGAATGCATTACATTTCGCGTGGTGAATAGGTACGAATTATTAGCCAATGCTTTTACTAGTTACAGTTTTTGCGGTTCTTCATCTGTTATGCATTGGAAAGGATGCGGTGGAATAATAAGATGTTTCAATCTTGTGGAAAACATTTGTTTTAATCGCATCAAAATTGCATTTTTGCTTCATTTCTTCTTTCGATGGAAAGCTGTAACAAACATAAAAAATAATGCTATTTCAATTATGCGATACATAGGTACAAATTATTTATACAATAGGTACACATTACAACACATAATAAACATTATACTTAGTTTTAAAAAGAATTACACTAACTTTAGTGTCTTCCGTCTACAATTTTTTTTAATAAACCATGGTCAAACTACTTATGACTCACCATTGTTAGTAAATAAAATCATCGTTATTCCTTACTTGTGAAATAAAATCCCACAACCAGCACATGATTCACTTTTACATGTCTTGATACAATTTTTTTTCACCATTTTCACGATAAAAAGTATAAACAAAATGCGTTTCCACAAAACAACAGAAAAAGTCGCCATGTTGCCATGACACCACTGATATCAGATTTCAGTGCTACCAGAATAATTTTATGATAGCTACCAAACAATCATATTATTTTGATTATTTTACTTAAATACAATTATTTATTATTATGTACAGATGTAAACCTACAAAATAAAATGATTTAAAACTAGTTTAATAGCAAAAAAATATTTATACGTAATATATTTTACTTGTTGTGGTGAAATATTTTCTACCATCTTTAACATTTTTATCTTTTGGCAATTGAGGAAAAGGGACAAACGGCCTCGGTTCGGGCTATCTCTCTCGGCTCGTTTTGCCTCGGCTAAGATAACTAACAAAAGTAAACCCTAACGTGCATGACTTATGGTTTATTTTTGTATGATAAAATTTTTGGAGAGTTCAATCCTGTTTGTATATTAAATTCATGGCTTAAATCCGTATCGTGACAGCTAACGATGTCCCGTGAAACGTCATAGATGACTTCATGACATGCGCCATATTGCGCTCACAGCCAAGAATCTTATATATTATAATAAGATTCTTGCTCACAGCTCACACCGACCATGCCCTAAACTGATATCACCGTGAGCCACAGACATGAATATTATATGTCTGTGCCGTGAGCGCTATCAAAAGTGACGGGTAATTATTGTTTTCGCCAAAAATCTAATAAGATTCTTGGTTTTCTATTTAGCAAAGATATTTGTATATATATAGATATAAAAATAGAAATAGAGAGATAGAAAAATAATAAAATACGCGGATACTTATTCCTTTTTGCGAGTCAAATTATAAAAGATATAAGGAGTCCTAGCGCATTTTACAACTATTGTACACATGAACAACCTTCTCTAGTCTCACCAACAAATTACGTGCGTATTTTTATATAATGGTTGTCAGTGTTTGTTTACCCCATGGATTTAATATATTAAATCCATGGTTTACCCAAATAAATTAAAAAAGGAATCGTGATTATTGTGATTATTATCTATGGCTCCTTATTAACTGTTAACTAAAGGTGCCAATATGGGGTTCCTTAATATAAAAAAACAACACTTCGTTATCTTTCTTCATCCTTGATTTGTTCTCTAACTTTAGTATTTCATATTTGGACTAGCTTTTTGCCCCGCGATTATACACCTCTACAGCTGTCATGAAAGAGATTTTCTCCCAAGTAATAAGTTTGTCATTGTGGTCTTGGAAAAGTATAGCTCGCCCGTGGAGATTTATTACTAAGAAAAAGCGTAGTACGGAATATTTCACACCTGGCAATAAATAAAACACCTTATTTACTTAGAATCTGGTTTTAAAGGACTTATTATGTTTGATGTAAAAAATGGGATTCAGAGCGATCCTCAAACGAAACAAAACTGTCAATTATTTCTTAAAATTTATTCTACAAAGTAAACAGTCATTTCTTTCAAATAAAAAAAATAAATTAAAAAAGAAATGTGACGACACCGCGTACCACTAAACACGGCGCGGGCGCGTCGATAAAACCTTACAACTAAGCGTTTAAGAAGAAATCACAACATGTTTTAATTTTTTTTAATCGTATTTATTATTTCTATACAAATAGAACTGTACAGATAATTTTTTAAATTATTTTCCACATTTCATCTGCTCTCACGATAGACTTTTTACAAAAGTGAAAACTGTCAACATCACGCACGGAATAAACGAGATCGCGCGCGCGCCGTCGCCACTCGTAAACTAGCGCGTACAATAACCCGCGACTCCTGCACTACACCGCTGCACTGTCGCACCGCACCGCACTACACTACACAACTGTACTGTACACCTCTCTCGTCCCGCCCCGCCCCGCCCCGTCCCGTCCCGATCGTGGAGTGTGGAGTCCCGAGTCCGCAGTGTGCCGCACTGGCACTGTGCCGCGCTACGCACACAAGCGCATGCGCATGCGCTCACCTCTACCGATCAACATTGTACATATAACTCTTACAGTCTCACTAAATGGAAAACATTGTTTTGGTGTTACACTGATATCTTTGTCGAAGGCGTTATTATCTGGCAGTACTGACTATTGCGATCGTAAACACAGAACCGAGGGGACGAGTCGCTAGATTTACTGTACAAAATACTCGACACTGAAGTAATTTTATGTGACGAATCGATATGGAATTTACAAAGTGGGTACGCGTAAAACGTACCCATTAACCTATGTTAGTTATGTCCAATGTTACATACCCCCGGTTCTATGGAAACATAATTTAATCCTCGACGATAATAATGCACCACTTCACCTCTATGTATGAGCCTTACAAGTCGGTACATACAAAATAATTTATACAATAAATAAGTACAACTTGACATACATATATATACCGTAAAGCTAACATATATTCGAAATTATAAACACATTGGCAGTGACTTACATACATTTTCCTAAATAATTTATTAACTTTTGTTCAAATTAAGAAATACTAATTAAAAATGTACATAACATGCTGAGGTGAAGGGGTTTATTATTGATCGTATGACACAGAAGATCTTACGCGTAACTATTTATGTAAAGGCCTAAGTGGCGGCCACCACACTCGCACATAGACTCATTTGTGCCAATTACGGACACATCAAGAGAAGTTGTGTCCTAATGGGGAATTTAAAATTATGCTAATGCATCTAAGATTAATCAAATTAGATATAAACGACGTGTAGGTTTATTTGCTTTCAGTGCCAATTACAAGTGGGTCAACCACACAAATTATAATACAGCCAATTTAATGAAATAATACAATAAATTAAGTTGTTACTTTCAGTCTTAGTATATCCATGGTAAGCAAGTGTGGTGTTCGCAAGTTAGCACTTAAAACTTCAATCTACATCATTGTCTATACATAAGTTTAAAAAATAACCCGGACCAATTTGAGAGATTTAAACGTACACACGGCAACGAAAGCCGCTGCAGCTTTTCATTCTAATTGTCTAAGCACTTAGCCAAGCCACTTTCGTTGCCAACTGTAAAATTGACCACATGCATTTACAAACAGTTATACATTATTTTGATGATTGTGAAGTGAGATTCATCAAATTTCCATTAATACTAGTGTTTTATTCACTCTGCATGCAAAAACTACGTCATTATTGTAAGCAGTCGGTCCGGGCGACCTACATCAATATCACAATGTTTTTCATTACAATAACAAATCACATAGTCGAAGCTAATCGTATCTCTTCTAATGACATTTCGCTTACAAACTGCCAGAGGTAACAGTCCAATTTATGATTGAGCGAGCATTCATAAAGTACATGATTTAGCGTCGTCGCTCTTTAATAAATAAATTTCTCACAATTGTTCTTACATGTAATACAAAGGAATGGAAAGTGCGTTGTAGCGGCTCTTGGTCACAGAGTATACAACGCTAGCAGAACGGTCGGGTCACACACACACACAGACGCACAGACACGCACACAGTCGCGAGTTCGGGCGCGTCACTACACATTGCACGTTCAGTTCAAGTCACGGTCCTCTAAGTACTTGTACTCGAATGTGAAGCCCTCCTTTTTACGCTGGCCCCACTTTTCGTAATCGAAATAGATATATGTGCCCTGCAAATAAAAGCGATTATTGTTAGTGTTTATTCATATTTTGATAAGCATGAGGTGAAGGACATGAGACTTTAAAAGACTCACATAGGCAACTGAAATGGTTCTCAAAACTCTGTTTTGTGCGCTGGATATAGGTGTCCCAAGTATTTACTGTCAAGCGAATGTCTGGAGGAAGAGCTCCTTTAAAGATACCCGAATTTGGAGTTATTTTTGTATGCTTTTTAAACAAACTCTGGCGAATGTTTTTTTTTATCATAGTACTTAAACAAGAAATTTTTAACATATAAAATAGTAATATACCTGTTCATACTCCTCATTAATGACCTTAGGCTCCTCGTGCCTCTGGAACCACATCATATACTTGGTGTGGAACCGCCAGCTCTGCTTCTTGAGCGCCTTGGCCGCGAGGTACTGTGCCTTGGTGCCCTCCATGTAGTAGAACACGAAGAACAACGTCTCTGTCGACAGACGCTGGAAGAACTCCACCGAATCCGAGTGGGGTAGCAGCACCTGGAATATAGGTTATAGATGTCAGAAAACAAACCCCGAAGGTAAGTCAAACAGACCTGTCGTCAAACTAGTTAGCTTTATTGCATCACATAGACCAAATATTCCCATCCTTGGCTTGTGTTTTGACTAAAATCTCACCATGGTCAGTGATGATGTGGCTGGAGGTGGTAAGCACGCAAAATCAAGAAGGGAATTGGCTCTCAAATGTAGCCTTAGGTGCCTAGCAATAGATCTCAACTAGAAGGTGAAAGCCAGACAAATTTAAAGCCAGTTCAATTTAGGCAACAGAAGGGCCCTGAAGTTCGGAACAAACGGTTCGGAAGTCGGCCTACAACTGAGAAGATCCGGCAGGACGCAGCAAAGTTTTTTTGGACTATCTGACTATATAACCCGCGATCATCGCCATGGGATCCCACGTCGCTACCACCGCGTTAAAACCAGTTTACATAAGGTTACGGTGGTTGTATCTTTGAACAGCATATGGTTGTAAGTATACCTGGTTGTAGTAGATGGGTGTCTGGCATATATTCCTTGGTAGGTAGACCCTCGTCCGCTCTGAGTCGGAGGGGTGCGGCATGTGGTAGAACGATGACTCCATCATCTGGAACTGTAGCTGGTGCTCCTGGAATAATACAGTACGAACTAGTTATACACCTTTGTACAAGTGTGGTGACCCAGTTGGATCAATTCTTATGCAACGTCGGTAGCCAATCGTACGATCCGCCAAATGGTAAGCGGTTACCGTAGCCATACGGACGCTTGCAACGCACGAGTCATCATCATCACTCACGCGTTACGTAACTTTCCCCCGTCCCCAAAGAGCTCCGGCTAATGTTGTATATTGGACCTTGGATTTGGGTGATGCTTGTGGTAGGAAATACATCATGGGTATCTACAGCAGAATCAGATTATTATGCGTTGAATCGAAAGCTCAAACTTATTTTAGGATTCGAACCCGCGATCTCCGTCTCGGCATTCGACGAACCTACCTTACCACCAGCGAGCTAATCGCGTCAAACTTAATAACCCGACAAAAAACGTAATTCGAATTAACTTCGTCATAACTACAATACGACCAAAACTATTTATAAATAGTAAGGATACTTACAGAGTTAAGTGGTAAGGGCCCTAAAGGCGCGACGCCCAATAAAGGCGGAATGTGCGCTCTGTGCTAGTGCCACGCCTCTCCGGACATTCTGAAATTGAAGGAACACCAATAGTTTACATATAAGTTACTTTTACGACCTTCGGCACGCAAGGGCGTAGCCAAGATTATGTTAAGGGGAGGGGCAGGCGAAGTAAAAACTAAGAATATATAGGTACATGCTGCACACGGGGCGCGGAGCGGTGCGGTGTCGCGTTTCTGGCGGGAGGGCGGCACCACAACTCGTCCGTAGATACCAGCAAAGCTTCGCGCGTCAAAATAAGTATATACTTTTTTAGATGCAAACTCCTCTTCAAGGGGGCGGCAGCTGCCCCCAATGCCTGTACCTCACTACGCCCTTGTCGGCACGAAGGTGGGGATGGACTAATTCTCATTAGGTGGCAGAAAAAAATTGTCGTGTAAAAAATGGTGTGATACCTGTGAGTGGTGCGCGTCAAGCCCCGCTCTATGCACGGCTTCCTG